>CAJFDF010005214.1:0-13080 GCA_904067115.1 Aegilops sharonensis | reverse complement strand
GGCGGTGGTTCAGCAAGAGCTCCAGGCTCTCATGGAAAAGCATGAGAGTTTGGAGCGTGACTCAAAGACTCGAGAGTCCGAGCTTGCCTCGGCTCTCGAAAGTGCCAAAACCGCCAAGGCCGAGGCCCATAAGTCCCTTCAGGAGGTTGAGTTGATGAGGAAGATAGCGGCGGGTAAGGCATTTTTCATGCAAAGCAAGCATGTGAATGTAAATTACGTGTTACTTACCCGAATTCGGAGCTCTCCAGGGGCGTTTGCAGATCTGCCTCGCAGCGTGTCTGATGCCGCCGCATTCTACCGAGCCGAGGAGGGGAGCTCAACGGAGAAGGTCTTCTGGTCTCAGTATGCTAAGACCTAGCGACCAGCTGAAGCAGCTGGTCGAGCTGCACAAGGTGGCCGAGAAGGCCATGAAGGGCCTCATAGTCCGGCTGTGGCCTGGAGAGGCCATGCCTGGGAACTACTTCGGCCTTGTGCGACGGCTGGTGGATGCGTGCCCCTGGGTGGAGGTTATCAAGCGCCCCGCCTGTGTTGAAGGTGCTCGTCGGGCCCTTGCCCGCGCAAAGGTGCATTGGGGCAAGCTGGATGCGGAGAAGCTAATCACTGACGCGCCACCAGCGGGCAAGGAACATCGTACGCACGAAATGTACTATAAGGCTGTCCTGAAGGGTGCCCGCAAGATTGCGGATGAGTGCCCCAGGGATGTAATTACTGCGTAAATTCGCAATGTGTTATCCTGTGCGCTGAAAACTTTGTTCATATGCGCTAAGCAACGCTTGTTAATTTAAAATATTACCTTCTGTGCGGCCGTTTATTAAATCTGAGAGATGGCAAGTCGTCGGCTTCAGCCCCCATGCCACGACTCCTGGGGTGTTCGGGATAAACTTGAGCACTCTAGTTCCCATTTATGGGTCCATCGAGGGAGGTGCTCAACACAACGAACCAGGCAACCGGACTTACAGTGCTTGAACACTCTCACTTAGCCATAGAATTCTATAATTTTAAATTTCGGCGAAGCCCCTAGTATTCGGAGGACCGAATTGAGGCGCTATCCACGCCTTCGTCGGACATAATCCGGAACTTCGCTCGAAGCGGCGTAGGTCTTTAAGGACCCGAAAGGACCTCTCGAACAGCGACCAGTCTCTCGCCTTATCATGACAGTCAGTTTTAGCTTTCTCCACTGAGGCGTTAATCCGGCTCAACCGGGGCGCAATCGCAGTGGTTCTCCCAGTGCTACCTTAGCCGATAGAACGGAACATAAGGTGCCAAACATGGGAGCCGGGAAAACCCAACTATTGACCCAAGACATGATTCGGAGCCGATTCATATAATGCTATAAGTTCGGGGTGCCGCACTTGTGAAAGTGTGCGGACTTTATCACACCATAATGCGGAGAACATAAGCCCCTGGTGTATTTGGCCGTACCAAAGTGTACGGATGCAACATGTCGTAAATGAACATATATGTATATATAAGGTAATGCAATTATAGGAAAAAAAAGTGCTGCATTTTATTCGAGAAGATATGCTATGAGTGCGGAATGATACAAATAGTGCGGAAAGCAAGGGATTGGACGAATTAAAGGCGTCTCCCTCCAGGGGTAGGCCGCGGAATGTTGCATTTAACAAATTTAATACTCGTGATGGAGACCACTTGAGTTATCGTCGCGGCCTTTGTCCTTCCCTGGCTGTTGCATCATGAGTTCGGCAGGTTTGCCGCCGGACAGAGTTCTGTATAAAAAAAGAGAAAAATAAAAGAAAAAAGAGCGACACACTTGGGAGCCCCTGGTGTGGTCGAACCGCACTCTGGGTCTATTGTGGTTGTGCCTTTCCCCCTATGCCCATGGTATCTCCAAGGCGTAATTATGTACGTGGAGAGCTTGTCTTACAATTTTGTGAGGGATGGGGTTAAGGCGGCATTGCTACGCGTGCTCGGAACGTGCCAGGTGGTCTTGGTTGATGTTGCTCCGGGCGCGTTTGGTCGTGTCCGGTCGTTTAACGGCCGGACTCGAGAATTGCCTTAAAAGGCTGCTCTGTACTTCTGTCGCGAGAGCCGCTGTATGTTCCTCCGTTCGGAGGGTGCGTTCCGTGTTTCCATTGACCGTGATGACTCCACGAGGGCCTGGCATCTTGAGCTTAAGGTATGCATAATGCGGCACCGCGTTGAATTTTGCAAACGCGGTTCGTCCGAGCAGAGCATGATAGCCGCTGCGGAACGGGACTATGTCGAAGATTAACTCCTCGCTTCGGAAATTATCCGGGGATCCGAAGACCACTTCCAGTGTAACTGAGCCTGTACAATTGGCCTCGACACCTGGTATGACGCCTTTGAATGTTGTCTTTGTAGGCTTAATCCTTGAAGGGTCTATGCCCATCTTGCGCACTGTATCCTGATAAAGCAGGTTCAGGCTACTGCCGCCGTCCATCAGGACTCTCGTGAGGTGAAATCCATCGACGATTGGGTCTAAAACCAATGCGGCGAATCCGCCATGGCGGATACTGGTCGGATGGTCTCTTCGATCGAAAGTGATCGGGCAAGAGGACCATGGGTTGAATTTTGGGGCGACTGGCTCCATCGCGTATACGTCCCTTAGTGCACGCTTCCGCTCCCTCTTGGGGAGATGCGTTGCGTATATCATGTTTACCGTCCGAACTTGAGGGGGAATCCCTTTTGTCCTCTGTTGTTCGGCTGCCGGGTCTCTTCCTCATCATCGCTGTGTCGCCCCTTGTCACTGTTTTCGGCAATTAATTTGCCTGCCTGCTTGAATACCCAACAATCTCTGTTGGTGTGGTTAGCTGGCTTTTCGGGGGTTCCATGTATTTGACAAGAGCGGTCGAGTATTCGGTCCAAATTCGACGGGCCCGGAGTGGTTCTTTTGAATGGCTTCTTCCGATGACCGGGCTTGGAGCCTCGGAATCCGGCGTTGACTGCCGTATCCGCATCGCTGTCACCGTTAATGCGACGTTTGTTTTTGTTTCGACGCAACCTGCCATTGCGGTCCTTGGTATCCGGACTGCCAGCGTTTTTGCTGAGGTTGTTACTGCGAGCTAGCCAGCTATCCTCTCCCGCACAGAAGCGGGTCATGAGTGATGTGAGGGCTGCCATGGATTTCGGCTTCTCCTGTCCTAGGTGTCGGGCCAACCACTCGTCACGGATGTTATGTTTGAAGGCAGCGAGTGCCTCTGCATCCGGACAGTCGACGATTTGACTTTTCTTTGTTAAGAACCGTGTCCAGAATTGCCTGGCCGATTCGTCTGGCTGCTGGATTATGTGGCTTAGGTCATCTGCGTCTGGTGGTCGCACATATGTGCCCTGGAAGTTGTCGAGGAATGCGGCTTCCAGGTCTTCCCAGCATCCAATTGACTCTGCGGGGAGGCTGTTAAGCCAATGCCGAGCTGGTCCTTTGAGCTTGAGCAGGAGATATTTGATGGCGTGAAGATCGTCGCCGCGGGCCATGTGTATATGGAGAAGATAATCCTCAATCCAAACCGCGGGGTCTGTTGTGCCATATAGGATTCGATATTAACGGGTTTAAACCCTTCAGGGATTTGATGATCCATTACTTCGTCAGTGAAGCATAGTGGGTGTGCGGCGCCTCTGTATTGAGCAATATCGCGACGTAGCTCGAGAGAGCGTTGTCTGCTGTGTTCGGCCCGGCCGGAGTAGTTATATCTGGCGCGACGGTATTCTTCATGGGTCTTGGGGCGCCCACGTGGTCCATAGATAGATCTAGATTGTCTTGCCTTGTCCTCCAGTATATCCCGCAAGTCCGGCGCGTTCCCCCGTGGCTTCATGCTTTTTGAGCGATGCCGGGGTACGGTTTTGGTGGAGGGCTTGCACGCCTCTCTGTCGCAGCCACGAGGTGGCCGGTCTGCCGTATTGTGCGCTGGTGATGCAGGTTCGTTTGCCTCCTCCTCTAATCGGGGGAGCAACTTGCGTTTTGGGTAACTTTTGGAGGGGCGTTCAAGTTCGTACTCTTCGGCCACGAGGACCTCGGTCCATCTGTCGGCCAGTAGGTCTTGATCAGCTTGAAGCTGTTGCTGCTTTTTCTTTAGGCTGTTTGCCGTGGCCATTAGCCTGCGTCTGAAACGCTCTTGTTCGACGGGATCCTCAGGCACGACGAATTCGTCGTCGTCGAGGCTTGCCTCGTCTCCGGAGGGAGGTAAGTAATTGTCATCCTCGACCTCGTCGTCTGCCGCCCTCTCGTGGGGGCTTGCTTCTGCCTCCTCCTGCGCTGGATCGTGCTGGAGGGAGTTGTCTTCGGCACTTTCTGGGGTGTTATTATCTCCTGTGCCGGAATCTCCATTCATGCCGTGGCGGGATTTAGAGCGGCGCCGCTGACGTCGGCGCTTGAGTTGTTTCTTTAAGGAATCGGCCTCCGCTACTTCTTCGCCGTCCCCATCTTTTGGGGTGTCCACCATGTATATGTCATATGACGAGGTGGTCTTCCAGTGTCCTGTAGGCACTGGTTCTTGGTAGTCTCCGGCATCGTCGTCCATACCGTCGATGTCTTCGGAGTCGTAGTCGAGTAAGTCGGTTAAATCGTCGACGGTGGCTACGAAGTGGGTGGTGGGTGGGCTCTGGATTTCTTCGTCGTCCGCGTCCCAACCGTCCTGGCCGTAGTTCGGCCAGGGCTCTCCGGATAGCGAGAGACACTTCAGTGAATTTATGATATCGCCGAAGGGCGAGTGCTGAAAGATGTCCGCAACGGTGAATTCCATGATCGGCGCCCAATCGGATTCGACTCGCAGGGGCGCAGGAGGTTCGGAGTCCGGCAGAGAGTCCGGCACCTCGGAGTCATGAGCTTTATGCGGGACAAGTTAAGTGTTCGGCTCCATCACCGTAGAAGTTGCCGCTCCCGAGGCGGTGTCCAGCCATCCGTCCTCGATCTGAGCGATCGGCTCCGGACTATGGGTCGGAGCGGATTCGTTTGCGGCCTCCAAGGCGCTGTCTGGCGGCAGAGTTAGGTCATGCCCATCGTGACAGCGCGGCACGCTCGGCTGTGGCTCAGATCCATCGAGGATCAAGTCCCCGCGGATATCGGCCGTGAAGTTTAGGCTTCCAAACCTGACCTCACGGCCAGGGGCGTAGCTTTCGATCTGCTCCAGATGGCCAAGCGAGTTGGCCAGCAGTGCGAAGCCGCCGAATACGAAGATCTGTCCGGGGAGAAAAGTCTCACCCAGGACTGCGTCGTTGTTGATTGAAGAGGCCATCAAGCCTATCGGTGACGACACAGAGGAACTCTCAATGAAAGCACCAATGTCGGTGTCAAAACCGGCGGATCTCGGGTAGGGGGTCCCGAACTGTGCGTCTAGGCGGATGGTAACAGGAGACAAGGGACACGATGTTTTACCCAGGTTCGGGCCCTCTTGATGGAGGTAAAACCCTACGTCCTGCTCGATTGATATTGATATTGTGGATGTTTACAAGAGTGGATCTACCACGAGATCAAGGTGGCTAAACCCTAGAAGCTAGGCTATGGTATGATTGTAAGGGTTGTTGATGATCGTAGTCCTACGGACTAGAGCCATCCGGTTTATATAGACATCGGAGAGGGCTAGGGTTACATAGAGTCGGTTACAATGGTAGGAGATCTATATATCCGTATCGCCAAGCTTGCCTTCCACGCCAAGGAAAGTCCCATCCGGACACGGGGAGAAGTCTTCAATCGTGTATCTTCATAGTCTTGGAGTCCGGTCGATGATGATAGTCTGGCAAATGATAGTTCGGCTGATGATGGTAGTCCGGCTATCCGGACACCCCCTAATCCAGGACTCCCTCAGCAGCACCGTGGGCACCCTCGTCGACGCCCGTTCTTCCGCCGGCGTCTACCCCACCACCCATTTGCTCCGGTGGTGGTGGGATCGACGTGGATGGATCCGCTGCCGCCGAAGCCTTCTTCTTCGGTGGCATGTCGATGAAGAAGATGAAGATCTGGCTCGTGTGAACGTCGGATCAGGTTCACACAATCTTGACGCCCCCTACCTGGCGCGCCAAAAGATGTCGAGGAAACTGATCTGACCCACGAACACCTATGGGACCGGCGGACCGAGCCCCTTTCGGTTCGGCGGGGGGCGGAGATCGCACGAAGAGCAGATCGAGGCGAAGCACACGAGCAGTTTACCCAGCTTCGGAGCTCTCCGGAGAGATAACACTCCTACTGCTGCATGTTTGAGTGTATTGAGTTCTTGCTAGGGAGCGCTGAGTTCTACAGTATACACCAGCTGCTCACGAGACCTAGCGTGAGTGTTCTCTGTCTTCGAACCTTTCGAACCCCCCTCTACGTTGCGCATGGGCCTCCTTTTATATGCTCAAGGGGTCTCTGACAGGTGGCAACGTAGACAAGGGTAAAAATGGAAAAGGGATTGCGGTTGGTACAACTACATGTACAGTGTATCATACCTAACCCTGACGGCAGGGGACAAAGGCATTAAATGCCCGTCTACGTCGCCCAAAACAGTGAAAACAGGGACCGTCAGGGGCGCCACCGCTTGCCACGATGGCAATCTTGTCAGCGTTGCTTGCCACCGCGCTCCGCTGGCCGCACAGCCTCTTGCCACGCGCGCCTGGAAAGGTCCAAGGGCGACACGTTGGTGGATGTGCTGGAGCGCAGGGACAGAGTGGTAGTTTGCTGCGGCAAGCGCCTTGCCGCGGTTGTTGTCTTGTCGCGTCCGGAAGCTTGTCGCTCGCCGGGCCTTGCCGGGACGTGTGGCGCGTCGCGGCAAGTTCCTTGAGATGCCTTGGTTGGCCTTCCCGGCAAGCTCCTCTTGCCGGGGCCTTGTCTCCTAGATGCCTTGGGTGGCCTTCCCGGCAAGCTCCTCTTGCCGGGGCCTTGTCTCCTTGGCTTGAATACTTTGTTCTTTAATGGCTCCAAAGGAACCACGGAGGACCTTGGCGGTCACCCGGCAAGCCTTGCTGCGGGGTGCTGCAACTGCCCGTGCACAAGTTCGGGATACTAGGGTACCCCTACTCTAGTACACCGACAGCTTGCCGTAGTAATCTGGGTCAATGTCACTACGACCAACAATCCAAAATGACTAGTTTCTGTTCCGAGGGCCGGAATTTTGAAAACCCTGTGAACTTTAGAGGTACTAAAGATTACCGAAATACATTTGAACCATTAAGTGTAGGTAGCACTGAGCACACAACAAACCCTAATGACATTCCTGCCTAATGAGTAATGAATCAATTAGAAAATGGGTGATGAGGAGTGGCTGCTGAGTGTTGAGGACGTATCTCAGGATAAATTGGGTTGGCTTGGTGGGTGCTGCACGCCTGAGCCCTGAACGGACTGGGAAGGTAGGCACGGCGGCGCGCCCGGGCAGCGGTGACGTTGTTGGGTGAGCGGCTCCTGGCCTCCTGTTAGTCCGGCATCTCCTCCTAGAGTCGTGCCGTCCGGGGACGGCAAGTCGCCGGCGAGGCAGGCGGCTGGGGGCGAGTAGAGATCGGAAGCGCGCAGCAGAACAGAAGGGAATCGGGGCCTGGGACGACCCAAAATCCCAGGATGGGCCGGCCCACCGTGGGCACCCTGTAGAGATACACACCCGAGCGGCGAACATGCATTTTCGAAACTAATTTAGGAACATTTAGCTAACTAATTAAACAACTCTGTTTTAATAATATCAGATTCGTATTTGAACATCTAAGCTTGTTTAGCTTGATGCGTGGAGCAGTGTTATTATGACACGAAGCACGTATTCTGATCGTATAGTGATCATAAAAGGGGGAAACTCTAAGCATATTTTTTTTAGAAAAAGAGGGGTTTCCCTCCGATTTCTATTAAACAAACCACCACGGAACCAACATGATCAATTAAACCCTAAGCATGATTAATTAAACTGTATTATGGCTGTGCCATGGCAAATTTGAAGCTGCAAACCGGAGAAATGATATTTAGCATCCATTGTTTGCTTCGAACTAAGAACTAAATTCTAAGAGCTGAAAAGAAAGTAGAGTAACCAAGTTAAGATCTATTTTCTGGTTGAGATCAAAAGGTTGAGAAGATATGAAGTACCACCTCTCTTGCGGCGCCGTGTAGGCATCGGGGTTGCGATGGCTGTCAGTGGCGTTGAAGCAGATCTGTGACGGTAGACGGGTGCATCGGGGGATAAGTCCCGTTGCGGTGGAAGAGAAGGTCGTGTGAGCGGCCCCGGCAAAGAGGACGATGACGCCGATGAAGCGAGAGGACGCGATGCAAGGCTATTGGTCCGTCGCCGTGGATGAGAAACGTCCATCTCTAGCAGTGGACGACGCGGTCTTGGTAGGCGCTCCGGCATGGTGGAGGACGGTGGCGGTGGATGTGGTGGAGGACGGCGGCGATGGATGGGGTTGCGGACGGAGGCTGGTGTGGGGATGGGTGTTCTAGCGTGGATGGTGTATGAATGGGAAAATGGAGGGAGAGGTACGGGGAACCATGTTTTTGGGACGCGCCTGTCTAAAATATGGGAAAGTTACGAACTTAGCCCCCGTTTAAAATATGGATGTCTCATCGGTTGGGGATAGGACGGTAATCTCGCATCTCGCCAATATTTGCCCAGAGCGATTTCGGGCGAGGAGAGGGTGGTTGGCGCCCATGGTTGGCTCCCATGGTGTATGAATGGGGCTGAAAGGTAGGGCGGTTGTGTCACGTCTGAGTGAAGTTACAAACCTGCCCCTATTGAAAATATTTGCCTACATCGATTTCGGCTGAGTCGAGTTTGTTTTGCCGCCCACCGTGTATGAATGGGGAATGGAGGGAGAAACAGAGGTCTTTCGGACGAGCTTGAATCAAATGTGTTTTGCCGCCCATGTTTGACGCCCACCGTGTCGGAATGGGCTCACAGGCGGTCGTGTCACGTCTAATTGAAGTTACTAACCTACCCCTATTTAGTTCAGTGGAAATCGGGCCGATGGATTGTCCGTGTAATGGGTAGACAGTAATTTTCATCTCCCAAACACTTGGCTTTGGGCAGCCGACGTGGGAGTGGACATTTTGCAGCTTCTTTTGAATTTTGGGACAATAAGCATCCACGTTTACCCTGGCAACTAAATTCGAATCCATTTTGTATTCCTATATGAATCTTTATTAATCGTTCTATGTGTTTTTATATATCTTCAAAAGGACGACAAAGATGTATTCCACTGTCATATATGAATATGGTTTACAAATGCCGATACTCAAATTCAGAAACTAGTATCCAGTTTAAGGTGAATTCAAATATTTGGAACACTTCATGTCCAACTCAAATGTCACACGCAGCACAATGTGTAATCCCATTTAGATATGTACACAAGCGATGTATCAAGATTCAAATACCGAGTCAATCAACCAAGAATGTACAGAACTAACAGACATATAAACACTTATAGAGTATATGGATCAATAATATCAACTAACATACATAAGCCAGGCCGTTGTAATTTTCTTGGCTACAACAGCATCTTTTTTTTAGCCAGCATCTTGGCCCTTTCCGATGCGTGCCACTTATGGTCCATCTATACTACTACTATTGCTGAATGCACATTCAGCCCGATTGGCATATTTGTAGGTCTGGCATAGCAATCCAAATGAAATGTCTCCGAGTCTTATCAATTAATACAGACCTGTGCTCAAATAAAATTACAAACCAAGGTTAAAAAAATTGCAAACCAAAAAACAAAAAAAATTATTACATGATCTCTAAAGCGAATGGTTTGATTGATTACATGAACAGACAACACAAAGGTTATTCAACTATGGAAAGAGCATTTCACCTATGATTTACCAAGTAGGAATTTAATTTCCTTTTTTCCTTCAGGACCTTAACAATCTGGTCAGTCTCAGCTTGCTTCGTTTTGAAATCCACCAAATATTTAATGGTTGTCTTGAGTACTGCTTGTGATTGTGCTATTTGCTTCCTCAACATGTCAACTTCATCTCTAAGTGCAGAAGCGGAATCTCTTTCTACCACTAGTTTAGCCTCTAGAGCATCAGCAGTTGGCAATTCATAATGCACGATTGGGCCGGTGCCACTGCTGTGGAATGATGCAACGTCCATGGGGACCTCGCTCTTTGATCTTGGGCTAACCTGTTTTGCCATTAAAGTTCCGATTGGATTCAGAAAAGTTGAAGTTAGCAAAACATCTCAACTGGGAGTTATAACAGCAAACCAGTTAAACAAACAAGGAATTAAAGAGTTTCAATTGGATACTGAAAAGTACTGTTATTAACATCATTGTAACCCCCTGTTGCAGCAGCAAAGCAGTTAAACAAACAAGTAGATATTTAAATTAAGGCAAACAGGTAATTTTTAACAGTAAGTATCAAACACATAGATATGCGCAGTCTACAATATGATTAACAGGCTGTGCCATTATGTAATCAGTAGCGAACTAAATTAAGCCAAGCAACGTAATTGAACAATTTTGCAATAAGTGGCTAACTAAAATTCCGAGAAGCAGGTAACTGAACTTACGCTAGTTCTTTGTACAGGCATGCTGCAACTTCTTTTTCGCTTACTAGGTTGTACAAAGGAGTCCATGGCATCAATTGCTTGGATACGCAGTCCCAATACTTCTTTCTTCCCACACTGCATGGGCAAGTCGAATCGTTAATCTGGTAAGATGGTGCGTCCTTGATATGTTATATGAGGACGTGTAGTCAGACTAGTTTTAGCCAAACACATCACACTGGCTTTTACTGTATATTTCATGCGATTACTTTTGGCATATCGAGATCTAAGCAATCTACAATAGGATGAAAAGACTGGCATCCTTCACATTATTGGCGAACTTAGTTCATAGAAACAAGCAATTCAACCATTCTGTGGGTAAATTTAAAGCGCCACTGGAATATTTTTCACTATCCAATCATACACGCAAAAAGGGGCGACACCACCATAGGGGCTGGTATGGGCGGCCGCCTCAGGTGGCTGGAAAGTGTGCACCTAGTTTGAGTCGTCCAGGTTGGCCCACGCTAGTTTTGTTCGTCCCAACGCACGAGCAGGCAATGTAAAAAATGAAAAAAATGTTTCAGTTTGGATGGGCCAATAACATAAGTGCAAGGCAGGCCCTATAGCAGGCTCGCGGCCCAAACGAGCGCCTCCCATATCGATCGACAACAGGAAAAATCCAAATTCATTCGCTCCAGCCTCCAGTCTGGTTCGCTCCTAACCTAGCCGCCGCTGGACAGACCGACATAGCACTTCCTTGCGCCCTCGTTGGAGGGCGGTCGCCGGGCTTCAAGCAAACGGAAGGACAAGAAGATGAAGATCCAACCCTGGGTGTAGCCTGCGTGGGAGGCAGCGGCGGCAGCACGGGCATGGCATCGAGCTTGCGCAAACGGACAGTCGCAGCTTGCAAGAGTAGCATGCGCAACGAGCAGGTACATCACATACCTGATTATATCTAATTCAACTCTTCAATTTCTGGCCAATAGTTAAACCTGACGGTGTTGTAAAACTGCTTGTATGTAGGGAATATATGAGAAAATGAAACCAATTTCTACTTATTTTATAACTCCCCCAATCAATACTGAACTGACTGAATCTGATGTATCTAATCAAGTTTCCGGTGCAAACATACAAGCTCATGTTGTTCTTGAGCCTAAAGTGTCTAATGAACAGACTGCTAATGAAGGATTTGATGCAAACATTTTACATGCTCCTGGTGATGAACATATAGTGTCTAATGAGGGATCTAATGCAAGCATTTTGCAAGCTCATTGAAGGATTTAGTGTCTAATGATGATCTACTATGTTGAGAGAGACAGAGATTTGCAGGCATTGATGACAAGCAAATTATATTGCATTTTCATAGCTTGAGGAAACGTCGAGGCCATCTACCAGAAAGTCCCCGTATCATGACAACATAGCATAAATACTTTTCTAATCTATTATTTGAAACTATTGGCATACTTGTGCAGGATAGATATATTGATATGCAGTTTGCGCGCTGGTAATACGTGCAATTACACTTCGATATTTTCAGGCAGGTACAGACCATGTTTGTAGTCCTTGTACACCATGTTGCATTTTGTGTTTTTTGGTGCTTGCATCATTTAGTGTTTATAATCTGAACTACTTTGGATCATTAGCTGGTTTTCAAAGTGCATGTAGCTTCACATTTCTCAAGTTATGTTGATTTCCGGAGTGCAAGTGCCTTAGTATTTTTTAAGTTAAATGTTCGCCCCTGGTAACTTGAATTCGTGGATCAGCCACTGCACACAAATCATACACGAATGCCAGTGTGAGTTAAATGAAATGCAGGGACTTACGCTAGCTCGTTGTACAGGCTCGCTGCAGTTCTGCTTGCGTTTGGGATGTTCCATGTACAAATCCATGTTACCACTTGCTTGGATGTGCAGGCCTTGTGCTCCTTGCATCCCCCTCTGGATTTTTTACACGGCGAATGGTTGATCAAATAAGAGGAATCAACCTTGATGTTGCACCGGAGGACAGATACTTACAAGGTTATATGGGTGTGCAGGATGTGTACCAGATCCCGTAGCCCCGTCATGCTTCGCTAAAAAATGGATTTGCTTGTTTCAGATGATATCTCCAGAAGAAATAAGAGTTAAAGTCAGAGTTGCATATGCGTGTAAGCTAAGAGAGCAGTGGAAGGATATCCAAACATCGTCGGAATAGTGCACAAGGGAGTGATGTGTGGATACCTAGTTCGGGCCGGCGTTTGGGCATGCTCGCCTAGCTAGAGTGCGGGTCACTTCAGAGCCGTTGAGGGTGATGCGCTGGCGTTGGCTGGCCGCGCACGGATGCAGATCTTGAGTGGCAGCGGAGTGCTACGATGCGGTGGCCGAGACCGTTGGTGAAGCCCCAACGACCTCGGGGGCGGAGGTGTGACGATGTGCTCGGTGAAGTAGCCCTGGTGAGCTGCGAGACGGCGTCGCTGAAGCGCACCTGATGCGGTGGAACTCAGTGTCTGTGAAGCACGTCGGTTGCGGCGGCCGACGTTGTCGGTGGACCACCAAAGGAACCACGGACGACCTTGGCGGTCACCAGGCAAGCCTTGCCGCGGGGTGCTGCAACTGCCCGTGCACGAGTTCGGGATACTAGGGTACCCCTACTCTAGTACACCAACATACTATGTACATTCAAATGTTGTTTCTAG
>CAJFDF010005204.1:0-13114 GCA_904067115.1 Aegilops sharonensis | reverse complement strand
TTTTTTAACTCAGGTCAAGTGTTAGGGCTGAGAGACAGGTTCACAGGGTGGTTAATTGCAGACTCGGATATATTTGGGCCCTATGAGCTTATTGACTTCATTCCAGGGTGGTACGAGAACAGTATGTATACATGTTATTTTATCTTCACTCCACTCCATATTTTTTTTCGTTCAATCTTCTGTCGTCATGTTTATCTGGTAATGGGTAGGTGTTTGTATTAGTGATAGTAGCAATACACAGTAGCTACTTAATACCAGCTAGTTTTTAAGATATTTTCTTAGGGTAGAACATTGGCAGCTACATTTCTTTTAGTAGAAAGTATGGAACTAGCCTTTTTTGAACTCCCAAGAAAATATGAACATTACACCTTACAGGAGTAATTTTGGATAAAAGACTTAAAAAGAGGATAGCACTATTGTGGAAGTATTCATCACTACGTTAATGTTGCCAGCTTGGTATCCAGCAGTTGTAGCAATTATTGAAGAGCTAACTCGCGTTTTCCCATGCTTTCTTTTCAGTACTACCGCTTCAAACAAAATCCAGTCTCAGTACAGGTGCCATTGTTGGTATTGTCATCGCTGCAGTTACAATTCTTTCATCTTCTGTTACTATCATTATAATGAGAAGGCGTTTAAGTCAGTTTTTGAAGAAATACTTGGGTAAAACCTCCATTTCTACTTTTTATGGTCTAAATTGTTGGATGGCTTGTCTATTCCCAAATAGAGTGTAATAATTAAGATATGCATGTTTATTTATTTATTTAAAACAGTCGTCACTTCTTTTGCTTCTGATTGTATTAGTACAGAGTTTAAGAATTGTTCATGTTGTCTTCAGTTTCCGATATGAGTTGCTATTTACCTGAGCTTGTTGTGAAGAAATAGTTATGGGCTTATGGTCATTGGATGACAATATTCTATTGACTTTGCAGTGAAAATAAGTCCGGTGAAAACTTATGGTTTAAAAGCCTTCACTTTTGACGAATTATCAAAGNTCGTCTCGCGGTAAAGCTCGATGGGCCGGCTCGTGCGAGTATAAGATTCCTAACGGCCCTCGTGCGAGACAAAAACGGCCGTTTTTCCTGGGGTGTAGTCGAGTTTCCTGTGCAGGCTGCTGCGATTTTGCCGTACGGGTGTTTTTTATGCTTCTTTTGTGGGCCACGGCCTTCTCCTGTGTTTATTTGTGGGCTAAGGTATTCTTTCTATGTTGGAGTTTTTTTAAAACACAATACAGACGCAGGGGCGTACACGTTCGTTTCTATGAGCACATATGTATACTCTATCCGTATGAGCACTTTCGAGAGACTTAAGCGGCATATCATTTTGAGATTGACAAGGTCACCACCGACGCCTTCCTTTGCCTATCTTTTTTCGTCTCGCGGTAAAGCTCGATGGGCCGGCTCGTGCGAGTATAAGATTCCTAACGGCCCTCGTGCGAGACAAAAACGGCCGTTTTTCCTGGGGTGTAGTCGAGTTTCCTGTGCAGGCTGCTGCGATTTTGCCGTACGGGTGTTTTTTATGCTTCTTTTGTGGGCCACGGCCTTCTCCTGTGTTTATTTGTGGGCTAAGGTATTCTTTCTATGTTGGAGTTTTTTTAAAACACAATACAGACGCAGGGGCGTACACGTTCGTTTCTATGAGCACATATGTATACTCTATCCGTATGAGCACTTTCGAGAGACTTAAGCGGCATATCATTTTGAGATTGACAAGGTCACCACCGACGCCTTCCTTTGCCTATCTTTTTTCGTCTCGCGGTAAAGCTCGATGGGCCGGCTCGTGCGAGTATAAGATTCCTAACGGCCCTCGTGCGAGACAAAAACGGCCGTTTTTCCTGGGGTGTAGTCGAGTTTCCTGTGCAGGCTGCTGCGATTTTGCCGTACGGGTGTTTTTTATGCTTCTTTTGTGGGCCACGGCCTTCTCCTGTGTTTATTTGTGGGCTAAGGTATTCTTTCTATGTTGGAGTTTTTTTAAAACACAATACAGACGCAGGGGCGTACACGTTCGTTTCTATGAGCACATATGTATACTCTATCCGTATGAGCACTTTCGAGAGACTTAAGCGGCATATCATTTTGAGATTGACAAGGTCACCACCGACGCCTTCCTTTGCCTATCTTTTTTCGTCTCGCGGTAAAGCTCGATGGGCCGGCTCGTGCGAGTATAAGATTCCTAACGGCCCTCGTGCGAGACAAAAACGGCCGTTTTTCCTGGGGTGTAGTCGAGTTTCCTGTGCAGGCTGCTGCGATTTTGCCGTACGGGTGTTTTTTATGCTTCTTTTGTGGGCCACGGCCTTCTCCTGTGTTTATTTGTGGGCTAAGGTATTCTTTCTATGTTGGAGTTTTTTTAAAACACAATACAGACGCAGGGGCGTACACGTTCGTTTCTATGAGCACATATGTATACTCTATCCGTATGAGCACTTTCGAGAGACTTAAGCGGCATATCATTTTGAGATTGACAAGGTCACCACCGACGCCTTCCTTTGCCTATCTTTTTTCGTCTCGCGGTAAAGCTCGATGGGCCGGCTCGTGCGAGTATAAGATTCCTAACGGCCCTCGTGCGAGACAAAAACGGCCGTTTTTCCTGGGGTGTAGTCGAGTTTCCTGTGCAGGCTGCTGCGATTTTGCCGTACGGGTGTTTTTTATGCTTCTTTTGTGGGCCACGGCCTTCTCCTGTGTTTATTTGTGGGCTAAGGTATTCTTTCTATGTTGGAGTTTTTTTAAAACACAATACAGACGCAGGGGCGTACACGTTCGTTTCTATGAGCACATATGTATACTCTATCCGTATGAGCACTTTCGAGAGACTTAAGCGGCATATCATTTTGAGATTGACAAGGTCACCACCGACGCCTTCCTTTGCCTATCTTTTTTCGTCTCGCGGTAAAGCTCGATGGGCCGGCTCGTGCGAGTATAAGATTCCTAACGGCCCTCGTGCGAGACAAAAACGGCCGTTTTTCCTGGGGTGTAGTCGAGTTTCCTGTGCAGGCTGCTGCGATTTTGCCGTACGGGTGTTTTTTATGCTTCTTTTGTGGGCCACGGCCTTCTCCTGTGTTTATTTGTGGGCTAAGGTATTCTTTCTATGTTGGAGTTTTTTTAAAACACAATACAGACGCAGGGGCGTACACGTTCGTTTCTATGAGCACATATGTATACTCTATCCGTATGAGCACTTTCGAGAGACTTAAGCGGCATATCATTTTGAGATTGACAAGGTCACCACCGACGCCTTCCTTTGCCTATCTTTTTTCGTCTCGCGGTAAAGCTCGATGGGCCGGCTCGTGCGAGTATAAGATTCCTAACGGCCCTCGTGCGAGACAAAAACGGCCGTTTTTCCTGGGGTGTAGTCGAGTTTCCTGTGCAGGCTGCTGCGATTTTGCCGTACGGGTGTTTTTTATGCTTCTTTTGTGGGCCACGGCCTTCTCCTGTGTTTATTTGTGGGCTAAGGTATTCTTTCTATGTTGGAGTTTTTTTAAAACACAATACAGACGCAGGGGCGTACACGTTCGTTTCTATGAGCACATATGTATACTCTATCCGTATGAGCACTTTCGAGAGACTTAAGCGGCATATCATTTTGAGATTGACAAGGTCACCACCGACGCCTTCCTTTGCCTATCTTTTTTCGTCTCGCGGTAAAGCTCGATGGGCCGGCTCGTGCGAGTATAAGATTCCTAACGGCCCTCGTGCGAGACAAAAACGGCCGTTTTTCCTGGGGTGTAGTCGAGTTTCCTGTGCAGGCTGCTGCGATTTTGCCGTACGGGTGTTTTTTATGCTTCTTTTGTGGGCCACGGCCTTCTCCTGTGTTTATTTGTGGGCTAAGGTATTCTTTCTATGTTGGAGTTTTTTTAAAACACAATACAGACGCAGGGGCGTACACGTTCGTTTCTATGAGCACATATGTATACTCTATCCGTATGAGCACTTTCGAGAGACTTAAGCGGCATATCATTTTGAGATTGACAAGGTCACCACCGACGCCTTCCTTTGCCTATCTTTTTTCGTCTCGCGGTAAAGCTCGATGGGCCGGCTCGTGCGAGTATAAGATTCCTAACGGCCCTCGTGCGAGACAAAAACGGCCGTTTTTCCTGGGGTGTAGTCGAGTTTCCTGTGCAGGCTGCTGCGATTTTGCCGTACGGGTGTTTTTTATGCTTCTTTTGTGGGCCACGGCCTTCTCCTGTGTTTATTTGTGGGCTAAGGTATTCTTTCTATGTTGGAGTTTTTTTAAAACACAATACAGACGCAGGGGCGTACACGTTCGTTTCTATGAGCACATATGTATACTCTATCCGTATGAGCACTTTCGAGAGACTTAAGCGGCATATCATTTTGAGATTGACAAGGTCACCACCGACGCCTTCCTTTGCCTATCTTTTTTCGTCTCGCGGTAAAGCTCGATGGGCCGGCTCGTGCGAGTATAAGATTCCTAACGGCCCTCGTGCGAGACAAAAACGGCCGTTTTTCCTGGGGTGTAGTCGAGTTTCCTGTGCAGGCTGCTGCGATTTTGCCGTACGGGTGTTTTTTATGCTTCTTTTGTGGGCCACGGCCTTCTCCTGTGTTTATTTGTGGGCTAAGGTATTCTTTCTATGTTGGAGTTTTTTTAAAACACAATACAGACGCAGGGGCGTACACGTTCGTTTCTATGAGCACATATGTATACTCTATCCGTATGAGCACTTTCGAGAGACTTAAGCGGCATATCATTTTGAGATTGACAAGGTCACCACCGACGCCTTCCTTTGCCTATCTTTTTTCGTCTCGCGGTAAAGCTCGATGGGCCGGCTCGTGCGAGTATAAGATTCCTAACGGCCCTCGTGCGAGACAAAAACGGCCGTTTTTCCTGGGGTGTAGTCGAGTTTCCTGTGCAGGCTGCTGCGATTTTGCCGTACGGGTGTTTTTTATGCTTCTTTTGTGGGCCACGGCCTTCTCCTGTGTTTATTTGTGGGCTAAGGTATTCTTTCTATGTTGGAGTTTTTTTAAAACACAATACAGACGCAGGGGCGTACACGTTCGTTTCTATGAGCACATATGTATACTCTATCCGTATGAGCACTTTCGAGAGACTTAAGCGGCATATCATTTTGAGATTGACAAGGTCACCACCGACGCCTTCCTTTGCCTATCTTTTTTCGTCTCGCGGTAAAGCTCGATGGGCCGGCTCGTGCGAGTATAAGATTCCTAACGGCCCTCGTGCGAGACAAAAACGGCCGTTTTTCCTGGGGTGTAGTCGAGTTTCCTGTGCAGGCTGCTGCGATTTTGCCGTACGGGTGTTTTTTATGCTTCTTTTGTGGGCCACGGCCTTCTCCTGTGTTTATTTGTGGGCTAAGGTATTCTTTCTATGTTGGAGTTTTTTTAAAACACAATACAGACGCAGGGGCGTACACGTTCGTTTCTATGAGCACATATGTATACTCTATCCGTATGAGCACTTTCGAGAGACTTAAGCGGCATATCATTTTGAGATTGACAAGGTCACCACCGACGCCTTCCTTTGCCTATCTTTTTTCGTCTCGCGGTAAAGCTCGATGGGCCGGCTCGTGCGAGTATAAGATTCCTAACGGCCCTCGTGCGAGACAAAAACGGCCGTTTTTCCTGGGGTGTAGTCGAGTTTCCTGTGCAGGCTGCTGCGATTTTGCCGTACGGGTGTTTTTTATGCTTCTTTTGTGGGCCACGGCCTTCTCCTGTGTTTATTTGTGGGCTAAGGTATTCTTTCTATGTTGGAGTTTTTTTAAAACACAATACAGACGCAGGGGCGTACACGTTCGTTTCTATGAGCACATATGTATACTCTATCCGTATGAGCACTTTCGAGAGACTTAAGCGGCATATCATTTTGAGATTGACAAGGTCACCACCGACGCCTTCCTTTGCCTATCTTTTTTCGTCTCGCGGTAAAGCTCGATGGGCCGGCTCGTGCGAGTATAAGATTCCTAACGGCCCTCGTGCGAGACAAAAACGGCCGTTTTTCCTGGGGTGTAGTCGAGTTTCCTGTGCAGGCTGCTGCGATTTTGCCGTACGGGTGTTTTTTATGCTTCTTTTGTGGGCCACGGCCTTCTCCTGTGTTTATTTGTGGGCTAAGGTATTCTTTCTATGTTGGAGTTTTTTTAAAACACAATACAGACGCAGGGGCGTACACGTTCGTTTCTATGAGCACATATGTATACTCTATCCGTATGAGCACTTTCGAGAGACTTAAGCGGCATATCATTTTGAGATTGACAAGGTCACCACCGACGCCTTCCTTTGCCTATCTTTTTTCGTCTCGCGGTAAAGCTCGATGGGCCGGCTCGTGCGAGTATAAGATTCCTAACGGCCCTCGTGCGAGACAAAAACGGCCGTTTTTCCTGGGGTGTAGTCGAGTTTCCTGTGCAGGCTGCTGCGATTTTGCCGTACGGGTGTTTTTTATGCTTCTTTTGTGGGCCACGGCCTTCTCCTGTGTTTATTTGTGGGCTAAGGTATTCTTTCTATGTTGGAGTTTTTTTAAAACACAATACAGACGCAGGGGCGTACACGTTCGTTTCTATGAGCACATATGTATACTCTATCCGTATGAGCACTTTCGAGAGACTTAAGCGGCATATCATTTTGAGATTGACAAGGTCACCACCGACGCCTTCCTTTGCCTATCTTTTTTCGTCTCGCGGTAAAGCTCGATGGGCCGGCTCGTGCGAGTATAAGATTCCTAACGGCCCTCGTGCGAGACAAAAACGGCCGTTTTTCCTGGGGTGTAGTCGAGTTTCCTGTGCAGGCTGCTGCGATTTTGCCGTACGGGTGTTTTTTATGCTTCTTTTGTGGGCCACGGCCTTCTCCTGTGTTTATTTGTGGGCTAAGGTATTCTTTCTATGTTGGAGTTTTTTTAAAACACAATACAGACGCAGGGGCGTACACGTTCGTTTCTATGAGCACATATGTATACTCTATCCGTATGAGCACTTTCGAGAGACTTAAGCGGCATATCATTTTGAGATTGACAAGGTCACCACCGACGCCTTCCTTTGCCTATCTTTTTTCGTCTCGCGGTAAAGCTCGATGGGCCGGCTCGTGCGAGTATAAGATTCCTAACGGCCCTCGTGCGAGACAAAAACGGCCGTTTTTCCTGGGGTGTAGTCGAGTTTCCTGTGCAGGCTGCTGCGATTTTGCCGTACGGGTGTTTTTTATGCTTCTTTTGTGGGCCACGGCCTTCTCCTGTGTTTATTTGTGGGCTAAGGTATTCTTTCTATGTTGGAGTTTTTTTAAAACACAATACAGACGCAGGGGCGTACACGTTCGTTTCTATGAGCACATATGTATACTCTATCCGTATGAGCACTTTCGAGAGACTTAAGCGGCATATCATTTTGAGATTGACAAGGTCACCACCGACGCCTTCCTTTGCCTATCTTTTTTCGTCTCGCGGTAAAGCTCGATGGGCCGGCTCGTGCGAGTATAAGATTCCTAACGGCCCTCGTGCGAGACAAAAACGGCCGTTTTTCCTGGGGTGTAGTCGAGTTTCCTGTGCAGGCTGCTGCGATTTTGCCGTACGGGTGTTTTTTATGCTTCTTTTGTGGGCCACGGCCTTCTCCTGTGTTTATTTGTGGGCTAAGGTATTCTTTCTATGTTGGAGTTTTTTTAAAACACAATACAGACGCAGGGGCGTACACGTTCGTTTCTATGAGCACATATGTATACTCTATCCGTATGAGCACTTTCGAGAGACTTAAGCGGCATATCATTTTGAGATTGACAAGGTCACCACCGACGCCTTCCTTTGCCTATCTTTTTTCGTCTCGCGGTAAAGCTCGATGGGCCGGCTCGTGCGAGTATAAGATTCCTAACGGCCCTCGTGCGAGACAAAAACGGCCGTTTTTCCTGGGGTGTAGTCGAGTTTCCTGTGCAGGCTGCTGCGATTTTGCCGTACGGGTGTTTTTTATGCTTCTTTTGTGGGCCACGGCCTTCTCCTGTGTTTATTTGTGGGCTAAGGTATTCTTTCTATGTTGGAGTTTTTTTAAAACACAATACAGACGCAGGGGCGTACACGTTCGTTTCTATGAGCACATATGTATACTCTATCCGTATGAGCACTTTCGAGAGACTTAAGCGGCATATCATTTTGAGATTGACAAGGTCACCACCGACGCCTTCCTTTGCCTATCTTTTTTCGTCTCGCGGTAAAGCTCGATGGGCCGGCTCGTGCGAGTATAAGATTCCTAACGGCCCTCGTGCGAGACAAAAACGGCCGTTTTTCCTGGGGTGTAGTCGAGTTTCCTGTGCAGGCTGCTGCGATTTTGCCGTACGGGTGTTTTTTATGCTTCTTTTGTGGGCCACGGCCTTCTCCTGTGTTTATTTGTGGGCTAAGGTATTCTTTCTATGTTGGAGTTTTTTTAAAACACAATACAGACGCAGGGGCGTACACGTTCGTTTCTATGAGCACATATGTATACTCTATCCGTATGAGCACTTTCGAGAGACTTAAGCGGCATATCATTTTGAGATTGACAAGGTCACCACCGACGCCTTCCTTTGCCTATCTTTTTTCGTCTCGCGGTAAAGCTCGATGGGCCGGCTCGTGCGAGTATAAGATTCCTAACGGCCCTCGTGCGAGACAAAAACGGCCGTTTTTCCTGGGGTGTAGTCGAGTTTCCTGTGCAGGCTGCTGCGATTTTGCCGTACGGGTGTTTTTTATGCTTCTTTTGTGGGCCACGGCCTTCTCCTGTGTTTATTTGTGGGCTAAGGTATTCTTTCTATGTTGGAGTTTTTTTAAAACACAATACAGACGCAGGGGCGTACACGTTCGTTTCTATGAGCACATATGTATACTCTATCCGTATGAGCACTTTCGAGAGACTTAAGCGGCATATCATTTTGAGATTGACAAGGTCACCACCGACGCCTTCCTTTGCCTATCTTTTTTCGTCTCGCGGTAAAGCTCGATGGGCCGGCTCGTGCGAGTATAAGATTCCTAACGGCCCTCGTGCGAGACAAAAACGGCCGTTTTTCCTGGGGTGTAGTCGAGTTTCCTGTGCAGGCTGCTGCGATTTTGCCGTACGGGTGTTTTTTATGCTTCTTTTGTGGGCCACGGCCTTCTCCTGTGTTTATTTGTGGGCTAAGGTATTCTTTCTATGTTGGAGTTTTTTTAAAACACAATACAGACGCAGGGGCGTACACGTTCGTTTCTATGAGCACATATGTATACTCTATCCGTATGAGCACTTTCGAGAGACTTAAGCGGCATATCATTTTGAGATTGACAAGGTCACCACCGACGCCTTCCTTTGCCTATCTTTTTTCGTCTCGCGGTAAAGCTCGATGGGCCGGCTCGTGCGAGTATAAGATTCCTAACGGCCCTCGTGCGAGACAAAAACGGCCGTTTTTCCTGGGGTGTAGTCGAGTTTCCTGTGCAGGCTGCTGCGATTTTGCCGTACGGGTGTTTTTTATGCTTCTTTTGTGGGCCACGGCCTTCTCCTGTGTTTATTTGTGGGCTAAGGTATTCTTTCTATGTTGGAGTTTTTTTAAAACACAATACAGACGCAGGGGCGTACACGTTCGTTTCTATGAGCACATATGTATACTCTATCCGTATGAGCACTTTCGAGAGACTTAAGCGGCATATCATTTTGAGATTGACAAGGTCACCACCGACGCCTTCCTTTGCCTATCTTTTTTCGTCTCGCGGTAAAGCTCGATGGGCCGGCTCGTGCGAGTATAAGATTCCTAACGGCCCTCGTGCGAGACAAAAACGGCCGTTTTTCCTGGGGTGTAGTCGAGTTTCCTGTGCAGGCTGCTGCGATTTTGCCGTACGGGTGTTTTTTATGCTTCTTTTGTGGGCCACGGCCTTCTCCTGTGTTTATTTGTGGGCTAAGGTATTCTTTCTATGTTGGAGTTTTTTTAAAACACAATACAGACGCAGGGGCGTACACGTTCGTTTCTATGAGCACATATGTATACTCTATCCGTATGAGCACTTTCGAGAGACTTAAGCGGCATATCATTTTGAGATTGACAAGGTCACCACCGACGCCTTCCTTTGCCTATCTTTTTTCGTCTCGCGGTAAAGCTCGATGGGCCGGCTCGTGCGAGTATAAGATTCCTAACGGCCCTCGTGCGAGACAAAAACGGCCGTTTTTCCTGGGGTGTAGTCGAGTTTCCTGTGCAGGCTGCTGCGATTTTGCCGTACGGGTGTTTTTTATGCTTCTTTTGTGGGCCACGGCCTTCTCCTGTGTTTATTTGTGGGCTAAGGTATTCTTTCTATGTTGGAGTTTTTTTAAAACACAATACAGACGCAGGGGCGTACACGTTCGTTTCTATGAGCACATATGTATACTCTATCCGTATGAGCACTTTCGAGAGACTTAAGCGGCATATCATTTTGAGATTGACAAGGTCACCACCGACGCCTTCCTTTGCCTATCTTTTTTCGTCTCGCGGTAAAGCTCGATGGGCCGGCTCGTGCGAGTATAAGATTCCTAACGGCCCTCGTGCGAGACAAAAACGGCCGTTTTTCCTGGGGTGTAGTCGAGTTTCCTGTGCAGGCTGCTGCGATTTTGCCGTACGGGTGTTTTTTATGCTTCTTTTGTGGGCCACGGCCTTCTCCTGTGTTTATTTGTGGGCTAAGGTATTCTTTCTATGTTGGAGTTTTTTTAAAACACAATACAGACGCAGGGGCGTACACGTTCGTTTCTATGAGCACATATGTATACTCTATCCGTATGAGCACTTTCGAGAGACTTAAGCGGCATATCATTTTGAGATTGACAAGGTCACCACCGACGCCTTCCTTTGCCTATCTTTTTTCGTCTCGCGGTAAAGCTCGATGGGCCGGCTCGTGCGAGTATAAGATTCCTAACGGCCCTCGTGCGAGACAAAAACGGCCGTTTTTCCTGGGGTGTAGTCGAGTTTCCTGTGCAGGCTGCTGCGATTTTGCCGTACGGGTGTTTTTTATGCTTCTTTTGTGGGCCACGGCCTTCTCCTGTGTTTATTTGTGGGCTAAGGTATTCTTTCTATGTTGGAGTTTTTTTAAAACACAATACAGACGCAGGGGCGTACACGTTCGTTTCTATGAGCACATATGTATACTCTATCCGTATGAGCACTTTCGAGAGACTTAAGCGGCATATCATTTTGAGATTGACAAGGTCACCACCGACGCCTTCCTTTGCCTATCTTTTTTCGTCTCGCGGTAAAGCTCGATGGGCCGGCTCGTGCGAGTATAAGATTCCTAACGGCCCTCGTGCGAGACAAAAACGGCCGTTTTTCCTGGGGTGTAGTCGAGTTTCCTGTGCAGGCTGCTGCGATTTTGCCGTACGGGTGTTTTTTATGCTTCTTTTGTGGGCCACGGCCTTCTCCTGTGTTTATTTGTGGGCTAAGGTATTCTTTCTATGTTGGAGTTTTTTTAAAACACAATACAGACGCAGGGGCGTACACGTTCGTTTCTATGAGCACATATGTATACTCTATCCCTATGAGCACTTTCGAGAGACTTAAGCGGCATATCATTTTGAGATTGACAAGGTCACCACCGACGCCTCGTAGTCAACAGGAACGTCTATTCCAACTAAGCGAGCATCGCCGGAAATCCTGAAACAAATCTAGAAATTATGCGAGCACCGGGATTTGGACCCTGGTGGGCTGTGCATATCATTGTCCTCCTAACTATCGAACTACATGTTGGTTCGCCTTTCTGCGTTGAGTTGCCGTGCATGGACAACTTGATAGCAACGTCGTCGAAAAATCATGTGGATAGTATGGTATGCATAGCAATACTCTTCTTTAAAGCCGTGCTGCAAAACTAAGTCTATAAGTTGCAGCTCTTGAGCGAGAACAAATATGATAGGAGGATTAATACTAGGCAAACGTGTGCTCCATATAATCACAGAAGGTTGCATTACATCACAGGATACAACAATAGTACTACAAGCTAAGCAACAGTCGAATGGTATAGATGAATTTGGTTCCAACTGAACTAACAACAGTATGAGGTTTTAAGCCAACGTGAAACTTAAATGATATTACCGATCAAGTTATATCATTGGACCAAACCATGCCGGCATGAAGGAACAGAGCCCACAGATGGGTGATGAACTCACCACCCCGCGAGAGACGGTCAATGTGCTCCTTCACATTTTCAGACGGCGCGGCGAAGATCAACCTGTTGGCCCAGAATCTTGACAGTCTCTTCCATAGCTCAAACACGGGCTGGTCTTCGAGACTCCTTCCCAGTTGCACGCCCGCCAGGAAAATTGATTCTTCTTCTTCATCCGTAATTAACCCCGCTGTTAAGTCCAGCCGTTTGATTGTATTATATTTGTCTTTCGCCCCACGCAGTAATCGTTTTGCTTCCCGTGCAGCTGCATTATAAGCATATTTTGTGTCCGAGGGTTTCGGAGGAAGCAACTCTGGCGCAGAGACAATCAAGTATGCATAGTATTTGGACAGTGTTGTGGAAACATCATAATACACTGCTAGTTTCTCTCTCTCTTCTTCTTCAGAGTGCTCATCAAGTCATTTTTTATTCCTGGATTGCCCCATTTCCAAGTAACAAGTTGCAATGTGCCAAGCCAACATGATTCTCGGTCCAGTTATTCCATCCAACAAATCTCCACACGTACGATCATCAGTCCAATCACCTAGATCCTCACGAGTGTGTATATAAAAGTCAATAATGGCTTCCTTCACAGCTATGGTCAACACAACATGATTTAATCCTGAAGGGCTGCCAGACATTTCCTCATAAACTTGCTCAATGTACCGCAACCCAAACATCCTTGCAACCCAAACATTTCTGATAGACTGACACGCAAGGGCAACTCTAGCCCAGTTGGATGTCCAGCACCGTACCAATTGCGTCACTTGGAGCAAAGCAATGGACACCCGTATTACAAGCGTGATAACAAGGTCGTAGGTTGTGGTAGTCACAACAACAGTGCCACCAGAAATATGTGTTCTCCATGTCCCAGGTATGACAACCACTACTCCCACAGAAAATATACTAGCGATCGAAGCAAATGTACAAACTGTTGCAACTTTTGATTCATAGTAATGAAAGAAAGCATTATTGGTGAAGAATAGATCATAGAGAAAAGCCAACTCAACCTCAATGATCTTAAAAGCCCTCTCGTAGTTCACAATATCACCATCCA
>CAJFDF010005188.1:0-13167 GCA_904067115.1 Aegilops sharonensis | reverse complement strand
AACCGGCGTATCTCTCCAACGCCTTCTCAAGCCGTCTATCAAGCCGTCTCCGGAATCTGATTCCATCTTCATACCGCCTGACCCTGACGCAGTTGGATCCGGCTTGGGGAACTAAGCAGGCGGCTCAGGGACTTCGATAGGCGGCCCGGGGACTTCAACAGGCGGCTCGGGGACTGCCATAGTCGCACCCCGCCCGAGGACTTCAGAACCCAGCCCGGGGACTGCATCAACACAACAGGCGGTGGCCAACTCCAGCTCTTTACCACCCAGCCCACCCGCCCCGGTCACAGTAGCCGTGTTGGCAATAGAAGAAGTCACAGCTCCATCATGGGCCCAGCCCATCCTCAACTTCCTGGTAAACAGGGAGCTGCCGACTGACGAGATCTCGGCAAGGCAAGTTCAACGTCGAGCCGGAGCATACACAATAGTTACCGAGAGCTCGTTAGGAGCAGCGTCACTAGAGTCTTCCAGCACTGCGTCGAGCCAGAGAAGGGCATAACAATCCTCAAGGATATCCACCAAGGCGAATGCGGCCACCACGTGGCCTCAAGATCACTCGCTGCCAAAGCTTTCCGCCATGGATTCTTCTGGCCGACTGCTTTGGATGACGCCAAGGAGTTAGTCAAATACTGCAAAGGGTGCCAAGTCTTCAGCTCCAAGTAACACCTGCCGGCTTCTGCACTCAAGACCATTCCCCTCACCTGGCCTTTTGCCGTNCAACCGGCGTATCTCTCCAACGCCTTCTCAAGCCGTCTATCAAGCCGTCTCCGGAATCTGATTCCATCTTCATACCGCCTGACCCTGACGCAGTTGGATCCGGCTTGGGGAACTAAGCAGGCGGCTCAGGGACTTCGATAGGCGGCCCGGGGACTTCAACAGGCGGCTCGGGGACTGCCATAGTCGCACCCCGCCCGAGGACTTCAGAACCCAGCCCGGGGACTGCATCAACACAACAGGCGGTGGCCAACTCCAGCTCTTTACCACCCAGCCCACCCGCCCCGGTCACAGTAGCCGTGTTGGCAATAGAAGAAGTCACAGCTCCATCATGGGCCCAGCCCATCCTCAACTTCCTGGTAAACAGGGAGCTGCCGACTGACGAGATCTCGGCAAGGCAAGTCCAACGTCGAGCCGGAGCATACACAATAGTTACCGAGAGCTCGTTAGGAGCAGCGTCACTAGAGTCTTCCAGCACTGCGTCGAGCCAGATAAGGGCATAACAATCCTCAAGGATATCCACCAAGGCGAATGCGGCCACCACGTGGCCTCAAGATCACTCGCTGCCAAAGCTTTCCGCCATGGATTCTTCTGGCCGACTGCTTTGGATGACGCCAAGGAGTTAGTCAAATACTGCAAAGGGTGCCAAGTCTTCAGCTCCAAGTAACACCTGCCGGCTTCTGCACTCAAGACCATTCCCCTCACCTGGCCTTTTGCCGTTTGGGGACTGGATNTTCTGGCCGACTGCTTTGGATGACGCCAAGGAGTTAGTCAAATACTGCAAAGGGTGCCAAGTCTTCAGCTCCAAGTAACACCTGCCGGCTTCTGCACTCAAGACCATTCCCCTCACCTGGCCTTTTGCCGTTTGGGGACTGGATATGGTGGGCCCATTCAAGACGGCGCGCAGCGGCATGACACATCTGCTCATCGCCGTGGACAAATTTACCAAGTGGATTGAAGCGAATACAATTAAGAAGCTGAATGGGCCGACTGCCGTGACATTCATCGTAGATATTACAACCCGGTACAGCGTACCACACAGCATCATCACCGACAATGGCACGAATTATTCCAAGGGAGCACTGGCACGTTTCTGCACGACACAGGGCATCCGACTGGACTTAGCGTTCGTTGCCCACCCGCAGTCAAACGGCCAAGTTGAGTGAGCAAACGGCCTCATCCTCTCCGGCATCAAGCCCCGACTGGTCATGCCACTGGAGCGTTCGGACGGCTGTTGGCTCGACGAGCTGCCGGCTGTCCTCTGGAGTCTGCGCACTACCCCGAACAAGTCAACCAGCTTCACGCCTTTCTTCCTTGTATATGGTGCCGAGGCTGTCATCCCAACTGACATCGAGTTCGACTCACATCGGGTCACCATGTACACGGAGGCGGAGGCTAAGGAAGCACGAGAAGACGGCGTCGACCTGCTGGAAGAAAGCCGGCTGTTAGCTCTCAGCCGGTCCGCTATCTATCAGCAGGGTTTGCACCGCTACCACAGCCGGAAGGTCAAGCCAAGATCCTTCCAACAGGGTGACCTTGTGCTCCGGCTGATCCAGCGAACAGCCAGCCAGCACAAGCTCTCGGCCCCTTGGGAAGGCCCCTTCGTCATCAGCAGAGCATTAGGCAACGACTCCTACTACCTGATCGACACGCAGAAGCCGAAGGCACGCAAGAGAGATGATTCCGGCAAGGAGTCGGAACGACCATGGAACGCCAACCTCCTCCGAAGATTTTACAGTTAAAATGCAGTATGTACCACGCTACCTTTTGTATTAAGTATGAGACAACGGCCCCCCCAAGGAACACTCAGGGACTACCCTCTTTTATCTATGAATGATGAGTATCATGCCTATGATTATGTTACTACATTCATTTTTCTCGTCCGGCACTGGGTTCGACCAGTCGCCCCGGGGAATTGCCGCCTTGAGTTATATTCAAGTTCCACCTGCAGTCAGACAAGTAGTGTGCCGGCAGCCAAGCCCTCTCTTGTCGGAAGCCGCAGCTCAAAGAATCGGCTGTCCGGCTGGCAAGAGTCAAAGGCAAGAAAGGATGCCCACATGAAAAACGGCTAAGGACTAACGAACTTATATAACGCAAGCCGGCTTCCCTCCCCGCCGACCGGCTGCCAGAGCAGCCGGCTGGCCGGCTTCCCATTCACCTTGCTACAATCTAAGAAAGCTCGAGTACTTGTCTTCCCAAAACGCCAAGTTCCTCCCCAGCCACAGACTGTAGAGCAGCTGTCCGGCTGGGAAGGCAGCGACCAAGGGAAGGCGGCAAAGGAAACAACCAAAGGATGAAAAGCAAACATGAATGGAAGCCAAACATATGCATGATTATATTTACACAAAAGGCCTTCAAAAGGCCAGCATTCAACATAGTTTGAATACACCCCCAGTGGGTGGAATTGCGCAAATTTAATAAAAAGTTGTTCAAAGAGTAACAAGCAGGAAAGCAAAGACGGCAGATCAGGCCAAGGGAGCGACAGGCGTGTCGGGCAGGTTGGTGGAGACGGCAGTGCCAACTGGAGGAGTGGTCGGCTGGCGAGTCTCAGCCTGATCATCACCTCTGGCAGACGGCGCGCTTGCACGCGCCTCATTGCTGGAGGCACAATCAGGCTGAAGCTGGCTGGTCGCTTCATCGTCTGGCATGACGTCTTTGCCATCCCCCCCTCTTCGTCTTCACCCTCGTCGCTAGAAGCGATCTCCTCTGCTGAGTCTTCACCTTCTGCCGGGTTCAGCCCGAACCACTCCTCCGGCTGAGCGACGCCGTCATCATTTACCTCAGGAGCGAAGGTGCTGGTGTCGGTGTAGTCGGTGATTGCCGAGGCGCGCTGGATGATAGCCGGCCGCACCGCCACCAGCTCTTCGTCGGCCTCCTGTTGCGGCTGGGCCAATCTCAGCCCAGGATACCAGGCTCGGACAAACTCCAGCGCCCGCCTGGCGCCGGACCGAGCCACAGAAGCCTTCCAGGCCTCGAAGCAGCCGACTGCAACCTCTAGCCAGTCGGCAGTCCGACTGGGGGTGCGGGGAACCGCCTCGCCGGGCCAGAGGGCGGCCAGCACTTGCGCCCCGGCACGCTGAAGACGGCGGAGCATGCGGTGAGCCGGCTGTAGACGGGCCTGGATCGCCAGAAGCTACTCCTCAAGTGTCCGGCTAGCATCCGGCGCGATCTCGACCCCTGCCTGCCGGCGTGCATCGCGGTGGGCCTCGATGGCTTGGGTGGCGGCGGCGGAGTAACCGGGAAAGTAATCTTCACAAAGAGGAAAGAAGTAGCACAAAGTCAGAAGATANGTAACCGGGAAAGTAATCTTCACAAAGAGGAAAGAAGTAGCACAAAGTCAGAAGATAAATCAGATGACAAAAGGGCAAGCAAAGGGACGAAGAGGAAGGCGGCCTACCATCGATCAAATCCTCAACCCGTCCGTAGCCTTCGCTCAGCGCTTGCTTCGCCTCAGCCCAGCCTGCAGCCTCGGTCTCATATTCGGCTTTGAGGGCGGCCTCGCTGTCCTGCGCCGTCTTCAGGGCCGCCTTATGGCTCTCCTCCTGGTCGGCCAGTTTCTTGGCCAGGCGGTCATGTTCCTGGGCCAGGGCGTTGCACTCAGCTTCCTTGGCACGAAGGGCGTTCTGGACCCCGCCTAGCTGCTCCCTCAAGTCGGCATTGGCCCCTGCAATTATGAAGAAGAAAAAAAAAGCAATAAGGAATAAGTCGTCAGGAAAGATCTGACCGACTGCTCAGCAGTCGGACCGAATCTCGGGGACTACACCCGGTGGGTACGCTGACGCGCCCCCATGTGAGATAAAAAGTGAAGCACTTACTCCGGCTCTCAGTGAGATCGGCGGTCTTCTGGCTCATCTCCTGGGCCTGGGAGTTGAAAGCAGCCGCGCGGAGATTGTGATACTCCTGCAAATAGGACGGAGGTGCGAATAAGAACAAGACCACAACCGAAGTCTACTAAGAAGTTCCAAGCCGCCTGCTCAGCAGCCAACTCGGAACTCAGGGGCTACACCCAGTGGGTGCGCTGACGCGCCCCCACAGAAGAAATCAAGAAGCAATCAACGAAAAGCGGGAGGACTCACCCGAATGACCGTCCGCGTCATGAGGAACTCTTGGTTGTACCGCTTCAACATGGCGGCCTGGGCCTGAAGCTGGCATCGGACCTCCTGCGCCGCCACGTTCAGCTCGGCTGTCCCACCGCTGGGTGTCCACTCAGACGAGCTGGCGTAGGCTGCCTCCAGGTCCTGAGCCGACGAGTTGGCGCCCGCGGTTTTCTGCGGCTCTGGCGCTGAGGTCGCCTCCCCCGCGCGCCGATGAGGCGGCGACCGAACCACAAGATCCGCCCCCACAGTCGGCTTGCCCCCAGCCGGCTGCTCAGGCGGCACGAAAGGCCTGCCGCCTTGGGCCGTTCCAGTCAGCACCGACGGTGCCGCCTCTGCCTCCAGGACGATCACGTTGCCCTCCTCCCTCTCCATCATCGGCCGGTCGTGGACGGCTTCCTCCGACGGGGGTACTGGGATGTTGGGTGCCGCAGTGCGAAGAGGGATGTCAAGCTGCGGAGGCTGGTTACGCCTGGCCTCCGCCTGAGCCTTGGCCGCCGCATCGGCTTGTGCCTCCGCCGACTTCTCCCTCGTCTCCCGGGCCGCCCTCCTCTCCTCCGCCTCCTGCTCCTCCCGCGCCTCCCACGCGTTCCGCTTCATCGCCTCTAAGAGATCAGCGCGGGGATCCACACGGCATGAGCTTGTAGACCCTCCCGCCGCTCCGACTATGGAGGCGGCAGGGACCCGCTCGAGAGAGAGCGGGGCCCTGTTTGACAAGTCAAGAAGAAGGGCTTAGAAGAATATCAACCGAAGAGAAGAAAGAAAGGCGTGAGAAAATCGACACCTACGTCGAAACAGCCTGCGGCTGCTTCACCACCTTGCGGAAGCGGGCTGCTTTCGCGGCCGCCTCGTCTCGCTTGGTCGCCGCCGCGGAACCCCTGGGTTTTTTCGGACGACTGCCGAAAAGGGTCGGCGCGGCCCAACGTTTCTGCGCGCCACCACGAGCAGCTGGCGCGGCAGATGGGCCAGCGCCCTGACGATCGGGCGCCGGCTGACGACGCGGAATAACTTCGGCCTCGTCGTCATCCGGCCAGTCCCCGAAGCCGGCTCCAAGCTCGGGGCCGCCCGCCTCACCACCTCCTCCTACGACGGCGTCGTCCAGGGCGGCCGCCCCCAAGTCTGGATCGTCAAGGTCGTCCGCCACGCGGTCGGGCAGGAACTGGCGCTCCAGCCCCGCGGCCCCGGCCGCCTGTCGAAGAAGGGGGCTCTGCTAAAAACAAGCCGGCTGGTCAAGAGTCGGCCATTATGAACCCGGCAACAAGAGAAGAAGAAAAGAAGGGAAACTTACTGTAGGCGGAGGATTGGCTCAAGAATACGGCTCCTTGCCGTACCGCCATTCCTCGGTGAGCTTGCAGTTGGAGATGTAGTTCACCATGTAAGATACCCCAGCATGAGGCATCTCCTTGGTGCTCAGCCAACTCGGGTCGAAGCTGTTGCTCATCTAGCAGATCATATGCGGTCGGCCTTGGAGCGGGAGCACCCGGCGCTCCACGAAGGTGGCCACCAGGTCGGCCCCGACCAGGCTTTCCGACTGGACCATCACCCGGAGCCGGGCGGCGGCAGCAGCCCCAGCCGGAGACAGCGTCCTGGCTCAGTAGGACCATGAAGGCTGCCTCCCAGCCGGCGGGCCGGCTACGTAAGCTGGCAGATTGACGAAGTCGCCTTGTGGGGCGACGTTCTTCACGTAAAAGTAGGATTGATGCCAGAGTTTCACCGACTGGATCAGCGGGATGGGCGGAAACGGGTTGTTGTCACTCGACCTCCGCATGGCAATGAAGGCGCCACATGGGGCGGGCACGCCCGCGGTGACGGTGCCGAGCTTGCATTGGAAGAACTCCCCCCAGAGCTCGAGAGTGGGGAGGACGCCGAGAAAGCCTTCGCACAGAGTGACGAAGGCCGACAGCAGCATCAGCGTGTTTGGGGTGAGGTGATGCGGCTGGAGATGATAAAACTCGAGGAAGGCGCGGAAGAACCCGCTCGCCGGCAGGCCGAGGCCGTGCAGACAGTGCAAGCGGAAGATTACCCGCTCGTCCTCCTCCGGCGCCGGTGCAAGGCGGGCCCGCACGTAACCCGCGCCCGGCAGCCGCCGCATCTTGCGGAGGAAGTCGATATGGTCCTCATGGACGTTGGAACCATCCCAAGAGCTGGATAGCGCCATGAGGATGAGGAAGCAACGGGAAAGGCGCGGCGGCGGAGGACGCGCGACCCCGCTGCGATAGAGCTACGACAAGCCAAGAAGGTTGGCGGAAGGGCAGCACGGCGGCGAGGCGCTGCAGCGGCGGAGAAGAGGAAGAAGAAGAAGAAAGGGTGGAGCGAGGGCGAGCGTGCGAGCGTCTGCCGCTCCTTCTCCTCCCCCTACTTATAGCCTCGCGCGGCGAAGCCGAGGAGGCAAGGCGTGGGGGTACGTGGGATTAACTGCGCCCACTCCCCCACGTCCCACGTTTATCGCGCCCTAAAGGCGTGCGGAAACTGCCGCTGGAAGGTGAACGGCCCGTTCGGGCCACAAAGGATCCGCACTTGGGCCGAGGCCTGGGAGTGGCGGGCCCCAGTCTGCGGCGATGTCCCGTCGCGAGCGTGAGCTGGCAGGCCCGTCCCGCTGACGGATGCCATGTGGCGCACAGGCGGCAGGCAGTCAGCGCGCAGCTCGGCTCGCGTGCCACCTGGTCCCCGCCTTCAAGCTGCAAGGCCTCCTAAAGACAGCGCACCTAATCAAAGCTGGCTCCTAGCTGCCAGCTCTTCAGGATAGGAAGCTGATTGAGCTTCTCGTCCTCTCTTCAGCCTCGAAGCCCAACCAGCTTCGGGGACTACTGACAAAGTAAATGACCACGGGTAGCCTAGCCGGCTCCCCCCAGCTCTTCAGAAAAATTATAGGCCGATCGGGCCTTCAAGCCTCCAAGGCATGGGGCCGCCTTCCCCTCGCCGGCCATCTCTCAAGCCGGCTACCGGAAGGCGGCCCGACCCTAAACCCACAGGAGGAAAGCCACAAGAGGGCCGATTCCAAGAAGCCGGCCACGAGAAAGCCGACTCCAAGAAGCCGGCCACGAGAAAGCCGACTCCAAGAACCCGGCCCCCCAGCTGGCGGCCAAGATCGTACCCTCAAACTCTGCACCCACATAACGGCGAAGGGAAGGGGCGTGGCTACTGTGGAGCCTGCCACCCCTGGTTCCCGGAGCGCGCATGGCCACAGTGCGCCGTACGGGGCGGCCATCGCCCGTCCGGCGCGGCACTGTAGCCATGTTGACCACGACGTCACCCACAAAGAGCCGTCAGAACGGCCCGCATGCGGCAGGCCCCTTCAGTCAGAGAGACACCCAAAGGCGGCCTGGCCTCCCCCAGTCGGCCTGAGATATGGCCGGCTCCCAACAGCCGGCTTGCTCCCTCCCTCGAAGGAGGCGCCTCATTAAGGAGACAAGATGAGGTAAGGCTACAGTGATCGCCGCCAGGCGGCGGCACTTTTGCCATGCTTACCTCGACAAAGCCCTCATCATCAGGAGTGAGGCAACAGTAACCAGCCCCCGACAAGGCCCCCGAGCGGTGGGACCTGCTTGTTGACCAGGAAGCCGGCAGCCGGCGGGGCTCACCAGTCGGCGGGCCCCAGCAGCCGGCGGAGAAGCTGGCGAACATAGACACTGATGGCTAGGGCCCGCACCCAGCCGGATAACCATTGTACCCCCGGGGGGTAGGCCTATATAAACCCCCAGGGCGCCCATGCAAAGGGTTGATCTCTTAGAGTTTTGGACACCACATAGAGGGAAGAGGAGAGCTAGCCTTGCCTTTCTTCTTCCTCTCGCCGAACAGCTCGAGGAGCCTTTTGTAGCTACTTGTTAACTTAGTGATCATGCGGAGACCCTGCAGAGCAGCAGTAGGGGTGTTATCTCCACGGAGAGCCCCGAAGCTGGGTAAGATTCGCCGGCGTGCATGTCTTCGCCTTATCCCGTTTCCAGGCACCGACGATGTCTTATTGGCTCCCACAATGATAAGCCACCCGTTGGCATATGTCGCACCTACCACCCGACAAACTTATATGGTTCAAACTAGTTTTGGTGCATGATATGGCTTCTAGACACTTGTAGGAGTAGTTGCTATTGATTTTGTTGAGTTTGGTTCACTTTTATTTTTGAGTTACTAAAAACTTCTGGAATTTTCAGAAAAAACTAAAACCATGAGAAGGTGGTTAAGGGGTTCATCAAGCCAGGATTCGGAGGAAATTCCGGAGAGGAAGCCCAAGTACCATTTGTCGCGCGCAGCGGAAGTTTGACCGCGTGAGTGGCCAAGCAACACATTTTTTAAGGAAGCGAGAATTTATGCGGATTTCTATTCCTTGGCGAACAATGCCGACATCATTCCCTTGCTCGAAGATAAGTGTGATCAGTATCTCCTACTCACTAATACCTTTGTGCAAATATTTCACTTTTATCCTAGGAAGGAACCACCCACTATAGAATTTAACCTTTATGGTGTCCCTAAGGAAATGTCATTATATGATTTTTGCAATGTTTGCAGAATACCTTATGAGGGTAGCCACAGTGATCCACGTCCTAGAGACATGGAGGATTTCATCTTTGAAACTACTGTGGGGGGAGACAAGGGGAGTGTCAGAAGTGAGAGTGGCTAGTTTGCATTTTTCCCGTTTTATGTTACTATGCATTATTTGCCGGGAGATGTTTGACTTGTCGATGGGAGAGTGGAGCGCTTAGTGCGCCTAACCTTTGCTATTTTGCACCATGCTTTGTATGCTGATAGAACTTTTAATTTGGGCGATATGGTTGCTCGACGGTTACACACAAACCGTTCGAAGGGTGTTATTTATGGTGGTATCTATGCCTCCCGCCTTGCTTCACATTTTGAGATTGCTATTAGACATGATGAGGCGGAGGAGATGCTACTACTTACTAAATATTTGGACTACGCTAGTATGGTGGTGCACCATTTTATTGATAAGGATAAGCACAGGCGACTTCGTTATAACTTAGTATTTAGCCAGGGGACTCGTGAGACTATTACTTTCCCTACACCTTCTTTGTTTGATCTTTACTCAGGTAGTTACACTATTATGCCTGAGAACATCTATGCATTCCGGGGTCTGACACAACCCCCAGCACCTGAGCCAGCACCAGCACCTGGGCCATATCTGGAGCATGTTCATTAGTGGGAGCCACAGGAGCTCTCCAACCAGTGGAACCTTCAGGAGCCTTCGCAATATCCAGGGGAGGGCTACTTCGAGCCGAGGCCATAGAACAACTTAGGCCAAAAGCCTAAGCTTGGGTGAGTACGTATTTCTCACTGACATTACATTCATGCATCACACATTCATTCCAGATGTCAGTGTTCATCCTTTTTCATTGTATAATCCATGTTAGTTTTATTTTGCTTTCTTCTAATGTGTTTGAAAAATCGCGAAAATCCAAAAATATTTCTTGTTTCTTTTTTATTTTTTCTTTCAGTTTATTTGTAGTTCGTAATATTAAAAGAAAAAACCAAAAATATTTATCATTCTTCTTTGCTTGTTGGGAGCTTTCCCATGTATATACTTTTTCTCGTTCTCATTTTTCTTTCAATTTGCTTCCTTCAGAAAAACAAAAACTCCAAAAATATTTCAGTGTGTTTCTTTGAAATTCTTTTCTTTTCTTTGGGTCATAAGGAGAAGACTACGATGAAAATGTTGAGTGGCTCTCATATGCACTATTGTTGATCTAACAAAGAGCCCACATTACCTTGTCTTATCCTTTGAATAAATGTTTGCAGATTCCAACTTAGTCCATGACACGTGCACTCTTATTATTATTCACATTGTTCGGTCGTGCAAGTGAAAGGTTAACAATGACGAAATTTGATGAATTGATTGAGGTGAAGAAAAGCTGGTATGAACTCAACCTATTTTGTTTTTGTGAATATGTTTAGCTCATCATTCTTGATTCAGCCTATTATTAATAAAAATGTTTGCAATGACAATTAGAGATCACAGTTACTCATGCCATGCTTAAATAGCTAGGAGTGGATAATGCTTTACCTTGTGTGTNTTCATCAAGCCAGGATTCGGAGGAAATTCCGGAGAGGAAGCCCAAGTACCATTTGTCGCGCGCAGCGGAAGTTTGACCGCGTGAGTGGCCAAGCAACACATTTTTTAAGGAAGCGAGAATTTATGCGGATTTCTATTCCTTGGCGAACAATGCCGACATCATTCCCTTGCTCGAAGATAAGTGTGATCAGTATCTCCTACTCACTAATACCTTTGTGCAAATATTTCACTTTTATCCTAGGAAGGAACCACCCACTATAGAATTTAACCTTTATGGTGTCCCTAAGGAAATGTCATTATATGATTTTTGCAATGTTTGCAGAATACCTTATGAGGGTAGCCACAGTGATCCACGTCCTAGAGACATGGAGGATTTCATCTTTGAAACTACTGTGGGGGGAGACAAGGGGAGTGTCAGAAGTGAGAGTGGCTAGTTTGCATTTTTCCCGTTTTATGTTACTATGCATTATTTGCCGGGAGATGTTTGACTTGTCGATGGGAGAGTGGAGCGCTTAGTGCGCCTAACCTTTGCTATTTTGCACCATGCTTTGTATGCTGATAGAACTTTTAATTTGGGCGATATGGTTGCTCGACGGTTACACACAAACCGTTCGAAGGGTGTTATTTATGGTGGTATCTATGCCTCCCGCCTTGCTTCACATTTTGAGATTGCTATTAGACATGATGAGGCGGAGGAGATGCTACTACTTACTAAATATTTGGACTACGCTAGTATGGTGGTGCACCATTTTATTGATAAGGATAAGCACAGGCGACTTCGTTATAACTTAGTATTTAGCCAGGGGACTCGTGAGACTATTACTTTCCCTACACCTTCTTTGTTTGATCTTTACTCAGGTAGTTACACTATTATGCCTGAGAACATCTATGCATTCCGGGGTCTGACACAACCCCCAGCACCTGAGCCAGCACCAGCACCTGGGCCATATCTGGAGCATGTTCATTAGTGGGAGCCACAGGAGCTCTCCAACCAGTGGAACCTTCAGGAGCCTTCGCAATATCCAGGGGAGGGCTACTTCGAGCCGAGGCCATAGAACAACTTAGGCCAAAAGCCTAAGCTTGGGTGAGTACGTATTTCTCACTGACATTACATTCATGCATCACACATTCATTCCAGATGTCAGTGTTCATCCTTTTTCATTGTATAATCCATGTTAGTTTTATTTTGCTTTCTTCTAATGTGTTTGAAAAATCGCGAAAATCCAAAAATATTTCTTGTTTCTTTTTTATTTTTCTTTTCAGTTTATTTGTAGTTCGTAATATTAAAAGAAAAAACCAAAAATATTTATCATTCTTCTTTGCTTGTTGGGAGCTTTCCCATGTATATACTTTTTCTCGTTCTCATTTTTCTTTCAATTTGCTTCCTTCAGAAAAACAAAAACTCCAAAAATATTTCAGTGTGTTTCTTTGAAATTCTTTTCTTTTCTTTGGGTCATAAGGAGAAGACTACGATGAAAATGTTGAGTGGCTCTCATATGCACTATTGTTGATCTAACAAAGAGCCCACATTACCTTGTCTTATCCTTTGAATAAATGTTTGCAGATTCCAACTTAGTCCATGACACGTGCACTCTTATTATTATTCACATTGTTCAGTCGTGCAAGTGAAAGGTTAACAATGACGAAATTTGATGAATTGATTGAGGTGAAGAAAAGCTGGTATGAACTCAACCTATTTTGTTTTTGTGAATATGTTTAGCTCATCATTCTTGATTCAGCCTATTATTAATAAAAATGTTTGCAATGACAATTAGAGATCACAGTTACTCATGCCATGCTTAAATAGCTAGGAGTGGATAATGCTTTACCTTGTGTGTCAACATCCATTTAAAATGGTTATGATGTAGTATGATAGGATGGTATCCTCCTCTGAATGATTCAAGTGGCTTGACTTAGCACCTGTTCATGCTTGTAGTTGAATGAAAACCAACAAAGCCTCCATGATATTTACGTTCATGGTGTTTTATATCCTACTCATGCTCGTATTTGTTGTGAAACATTGCATGCAAAACAAAAAAATTCTACGCACACGCAAGATCTATCAAGGAGATGCATAGAAATGAGAGGGGAGAGTGTGTCTACGTAACCTCGTAGACCGTAAGCGGAAGCGTTTAGTAACGTGGTTGATGTAGTCGAACTTCTTTTGATCCAACCGATCGAGTACCGAACATACGACACCTTCGCGTTCAACACACATTCAGCTCGGTGACGTCCACGCCTTCTTGATCCAGCAAGACGGCAAGGTAGTGGATGAGTTCCGGCAGCACGATGGCGTGGTGACGGTGATGGTGATGCTATCTCAGCAGGCCTTCGCCTAAG
>CAJFDF010005186.1:3088-13169 GCA_904067115.1 Aegilops sharonensis | reverse complement strand
TATAAGAGGAGCTGATCAAAAGCGATAACATAGCCAAACAACGGTTTGCTAGGAAGGTGGGTTAGAGGCTTGACATGGCAATATGGGAGGCATGATAAGCAAGTGGTAGGTAGCGCGACATAGCGATAGAACGGACAACTAGCCAGCAAAGATAGAAGTGATATCGAGGGTAATGGTTATCTTGCCTGAGATCCCGCAAGGAAGAAGAACTAGTCCATGAAGAAGACAAACGAACGTAGTCGAACGAATCCTCACAACTCTAGAACCAAACCGAAGCTAACGAGAGAAGCAAACCGGAAAGAAGGAAACAACATGGTAAACACACAAGCATAAACATGGCATGATGCACAAACAAGTATGATGCATGTCCGGTTTAAAAGCATGGCAAAGTGCAACAAACAATACTACAAGTTAAGTGGAGCTCAATATGCAACAAGTTGCATATTGACGAAACACCACATTCAAGTATTTAGTTCACTCGCGTTTAGGTACAAATCAATATTAAATGTTGGTTAACATGGCAAGAGGTGAAGCATAATAAAATTACCTATCTAGGCAAGTTTAAATGAGGCCGGAACAACAAACAACAATTCGGGAAAATCCCCATATGCATATTTCAAATTTTGTATTGTTTTTCCCAAAACCATATTTTTGAGTTGTTAAACATGAAAAGTAAGTGCAGCATGTTAATCTATGCATTTTCCCACCCCATTTACACATGAAGTTTATTTAATTCGGAGTTACGGTTATTTAGTTATGAAATAAATAATTTTAACATGGCATTTATGCAAAAATAAACAAACAGCAAGCTTAAGCATTTTAAACATGGATGAGAGTTGGAAAATATGAAACTAGATGAAATTCTAAGAATTTTACATATATATAATTCATTTTAAACCAATGCACGGTTTATTAGTTATTATATGCATGAACATGGAGGGCTTTTTCTGCAAATATGTAAATCCTGGGGTAATAGCTAAATTCGCAGATCTGGAAAAAAACATGCATGGGGCTGAAACAGGACACACTGGGCTGGGGGCTCTCACCATGGGCCATGGCCCAGTAGGTGGAGGCGGCCTGCACGGCTGGGCGGGGAAGCGGCTTGGGAGGCCCACGCGTGCGAGTCAACGGGCGCAGGCGAGCGGGACTTGGTGCTGTCGTCGCTTCCGGCGGCTGGGCGATGGCTCGCTGCTCCTCCCGCAGCGAGACGAAGCAGGGGCGCCGGACTTGGCGAAGCGGAGGCAGCAGCAGCTGATGGAGCTTCTACTCCGGCGACGCGGCGGTGCAGGGAACGGAAGGAGGCGCGGATCCGGGCGCTGGACTGGTCAACGCGGGGCGGGGCACTGTTCCGTCGCTCGAAGCTGAGGCAAGGCCGACGAAGCAGAGGCGGTGCAGCGACTTGCTCCGGGAGGCGAGGAACGGCGGGGAAGCACGGATCCAAGGCTCTCCAGCGCGGATCAGCCGGAAAACATGGCGGCGCGTAGGGCTGGAGCTACAGCAGGCGATCCATGGCATCTTGAGCAGCGCTGTGAAGACACAGGAGAGAGAGCAACGTGAGTTGGAGAGAAGGGAGGAGAAAAAGAGATGAAAGAGAAGGGGAAGGTCAGGAATGTCCTGGTGGTGCTGGTTGTCGCCGGCGGGACGGATGAGAGGACGGAGACGTGACGCGGCAGCGGCGAGCTCTCCCGATCCGCTCGGGGATCGAAGCAGGAGGAGGGGGCTCGTGCGGGAGCTGTGTGCTGCGGTTGCAGGGGCTCTCAGGGCCGTCCGATCTAAGATCCTTCGGTCCTGATCGAGTGGAAGTGGCTGTGGTGGTTGGCTGGATCTGAAGGGAGGTGGGAGGAGTCTGTGGGATCGAGGGAGGGGGATCCCGAGAGGAGAGGATTTGGTGGAGTGACATCTCCCTAGAAGAATTTAGGGTTTGCCTATATTTGGACTGGTCTTCTTTATATAAAATAAAAGAAGGGGTATTTGGATCATCGATTAAAATCGGACGGCTAAGATAAAACGCTAGGGAGTCCAAATCAGAAATCGAAGATGTTTTATAGATGTTTGGGGATGATCCGGACCCAACGATGATAGCTGAGCGGGTAAGGTTCGGGGCAGGTTTGGAACACGCGAGGGGGTCAATGAAATGTGTAGAGAGGCTGGACATATAGACGAGAGGGGAAAACAAAGACAACAGGGTCTGACAGAAGGTCACGGAGAAGACAAGAGAGAGAGAGAGAGAGAGAGAGAGAGAGAGAGAGAGAGAGAGAGAGAGAGAGAGAGAGGCCCGGCTGGTCTGAGAGAAAGGTCAATAGAGACAAGGAAGAAGCGGCAACTACGAGCGGATGTACGTTTTTAAGAAAACATGTGAATGCAATGCTCATGATGCTATGGTGAAATGCAACAAACAAATAAAACACACGGTAACAACGAAATAACTGGAAGGCTTCTGAAGCGTCGGTCTTGGGGCGTTACACCCGAGCCCGTCGTTTTTGCGCTTTTCTGAAGGGGCCGGGCCCGAGGCCCGAGGCCTGGTGGGATTTTATGTGTTCAGGCTGGGCTTGGGCCCAAAAAACAGGCCCGATGGCCGGGCTGGGCCGGACCCGAGCCTAGGTTTTTTGCCTCGGGCTTGGCTAGGCCCGGCCTGAGGTTTGGCCAGGTATAGCTCTTCCCCATCCTTCTTCTTCTTCTTCGGGAGAAAACATGGCGCATGCAAAACCAGCGCCTCACCGCCCAGAAGCCCGTCGCCGGCACCTAAAAAATCGATCTTTGGATCTCGGGGGTGGTGTATTTTTGGCACAGGCCGTGGGAGGAAATGTGGTGGGAGGAGAGGAAGGCTGGCGGCGATGGGGAGGAGTGGAGAGGCCGGGGACAACGGGGAGGGGATTTGGGAGGGAGATGGGTGACGAGGGACTGAGGAAGGGCAGCGAGTGGGTGAGGCGCTGGCTAGGGGGGGGGGGGGGCAATATCAGGAAACTTAAAAAATTCTGTAACGTGAGAAAATTTGTACATGAAACCCTTAAACCGCCTATATTTCGGTACCGAGGGGGTACATCACTAAGAAATTTAATAAAATAGATGATACAAATTGTACTTTAGATACTAGAACTTGACCATGGGCAGCAAGGCTAATCAACAAAGATTTGTATGAACATATATACATAATGAAACATGCCGCTGCTACCAGCTCACAGTCGCCTCCCCGTCCTCCCATGAATTGCTACTAGCTACCTGCAGCAGCTCGCAGTCGATCGTGGCCCTGTTTGGATCATGGGGTTAGAACTAGTTTGAGTTAGTTGGGGGCTCAAATAACCCAAAAGTATCCAAACAAGAAGGGTTAGAGTGGGTTAGTTTCATCTAACCCAACTATCCCGATGGGGAGGTGCTTATTTGGGTTAGAGTGGGTTAGAAAATAACTCTAACTCTAACTGTATTAGAGTATATATCCAAACAGGGCCCGTATGCCAAATGGACGTGTCATCTCTACTCTCTAGTACTCGTCCACAAATTCGCAGTGAAATGTCCTTGAGCTATAATAAATAGATATGTGCATGCAGGAGCTATATCGATCATTTGTTCGTTCCATCTCGATCATTTGCTAGCTAGCTAGGTTTTGCCCTCCTCGCAAAAGTGGTTGAGAAAGAATGCTGCCTAGCTAGCGCTTGCCATTTGATTATATTCGGATCCTTACCATCCTCGTGATATTGTTATTTGTCTACTGCTTCCTGCTTAATTACAAAGGGTTTCGCCCAGATATAATTGCCTCGTAATTAAGGGTATTCACGTTGTATAAGGTTTTAACCTTGTACCGGCCGCCGTAGTGTCCGTCCTTGTCCAGCATGGAGCAAGCAACAGCCGGCAGTAGGTAGCAGCACGCGGACGCAGCAAGACAAGCAGCAGGAGCTAGCTACCAATGCACGCACGGAACCAGCGGCGGCATCAGAACTAGAACTAGAACCAGTTCATAATGATTCTAATAGGCTTTTATTATAACCGAGAAGAGCATGTTCAGATAAGCCTTAATTTGCTTATACTTATCTTAAACTCACAGTATAACCAACTGATTAAGTATAACCGGCCGGCCGGGTGAGAAACTTTTGGACAAGAATGTTTTAGAGTTGCAACAAGTAAATCTATATATCTTGATAATAATAATAGATTGCATTGCAGCGCGCACTAATTAAGAGCCAGCATACGTACGATCCATTGCTCTAGACAACACGGCTCCATTCTATGATTTCACCGTCATCATTGCCTTCCCGCGTTGCTGGTTTCATCATTTCAATCTTAGTAGAAGGCCCTGCTGAATCAACAGTGCTCGTTGATTCTGCTGTGCCATTGCTCTTATCCAATGCCTTCTTCATCTTAGCCTTCTGAGCCCAAGACAGAACACCCTGCTGCACATGCTTATTAAAGATCTCCTTCTTGTAGAAGCTTCCCATCTTTAATTTGTACACGACAGAGGAGAAGATGTGTCAATAATCACTTTGATGCTACATTTTGAGATAATAAAAGCGCCTTTTATCGAAGAAAAAAGCAACATTTTATGATGTTGAAATATATATGGTCGCACCTGTGTTACAACTGCATACAGAGGCAGAGTGCAGTAGCTGCAGAGAAGCTGAATAATGACCCTGCAAGTAAGGATATATACAAGGATGCATGAGTTGAGTGTTTTCCAATAAATAAAACCGACATGCATGAGTACAAGGATATATTGGGAAAAGAAGTACTCCCTCCGTCCAGAAATACTTGTTGTAGAAATGACTAAAAATGGATGTATCCAACACTAAAATACATCTAGATACGTCCATTCCTTCGACAAGTATTTGCGGACGGAGGGAGTACTACCCAATAACAAGCCTCGGCACAATAAAACATACATGCCCCATGATGCACGAGTTGAATCCATAAGTGGTCTGCAACAGAAATTTGATAAATGATGTTTCGGTCAGTCATTTTTAGATCTTAACGAAACATAATTAATTGGAAAGATGCCTACCAGTATCCAGAAGAACAATGCAATCTCGAAGGCGTTCTGGAAGAGGATAAAGTGGATCAGGAATAAGACAATCCTCGGCCGCCCAAACCAGAAGTGGTCATCTGATGGCTTTACAATCAAATCACCCTCGAGAGCGGAGTGCTTCTCAGCGACATCCCGGGCTAACTGAGCTATGACGTGCTCTAATTTAGTCCCAGCAGCCAACAGAAGCTGCAGGGAGAAGAGAGAGTGAGTAAGGAATTAAGTAAGCCCATCTTCCCTACTTGTTACACTTGTTCATTTTGTGCTCCATATTTCTGCAGGTTGCTAAAATCATAAGATTTCTTGGTTTAGCTTCTATTGTAGCCAAAGCATAAGATGCTCACAGTGAATGTTTACAATGACAAATTGTTATATAAATTCACTTACAATAAGGGGAAGGAATGCAATCCAAAAGTATGTGTTCCAGCCTGCAGCAGATTAGCAAAATGTAGTGTAAGATAGCTTCAAGAGGCGTAAATCATGAAATGCTGCTGACAAGGTTTAGAAACCATGCATTTTGCACAACAAAAGCGTAACTGTTCAAAAATATAATTCATAATTTGGAATCCTTATATATATGTCATAATTGGTTTTCCCTATTTCAGACAGGAGCGTTTAGTTTTTGAAATTCCGAAACTGGCTTGAACCCAGAATTGCTGCAGTATATACCTAACCCATGTACTGGTTTTCGGATCCAGATTATTGGAAAATAGAGACCTCAAAGATTGCGGATTTTTCCTACACGAGCTCCAGGGACATCTCTATTTCAAAGACATTAAACAATGCACTTCCAAGATGACAACATTGTATATTTACTCTGCATCCCTGAAACTCTGCAGATCTGTAGTGTACTCCGACATGTACACACACATAATATTTTGGAATTTTTCAACTTGCACATTCAGTCTTTCAATTCAAAGAACTAAGCCATTGGGAGACAAGCAATTATACAGAACTTACGAGTGCTATTCAGAAATGATGAACTACAACTTACCGTTTATATTCAGCAACAGAAATATCACCACGAAAACCCACAAGTACCAGCTAAAAGAAAATAGAAATTGCATGAGTTGAGCTAATAACTTTCATAGAAAACTACTAGGAACAGTATAGATATAAAAGTACAAACATGTGTATACTCTTTGGATTACCTTATGCCAACCACCACCTTAAAATCAGACTCCAAAACCCGCAACATGTATTCATGGAAATCAAATTTCAGGTTCCCAGGGCAGTGGGCCTGCAATCCAGAAATGATCTCATGCTAACATACGAGGAAAGGACACCAGGATAAAACCACGTCAACTTATTACAATCTATGCTTAATTACCATGATAAAACCAAGACGCATTGTCCTGTAATCAGTTTTACTTACTGATCTGTAGAAATGCTTGAAAAAAGAATGCTGCATGAGAAATAGAAAAAGGCTAATTACCTCGCCAATACACACATATTAGCACAAGACAATTAAATATAGAGCTTGCTATGTAAGGCAAAACTACACTGAAAAGTTGCATATGGCACAGAAAACTTTACTAGTCCACGCAACATAAAAAAGATATATGAGAAGACCTCATGATTGCTTACCAGCCAACTCAATACTCTAGAATATTTGTCATTACCCTTAAAATTTTCCTTGACAAATTCGGAATTCTGTACAAGGGTCACCTTCTTGGGCCCTGCAGTTTATTGTGAAATTATTATCCTGTTATAAATGTATTGGCGCTAGCTAAACAATCTTGCTTTGGTTCATCAGACACATTTATTGGTTTTCAGTTTACAGGAGGAACAAACAACTGATGTTAACCCACAAGTATATCATTGGCATTGTAATACATATGAAGAACAAGAAATGCTCAAATACCGTTTCCTGCAGTATCTTTCTGAATAGCATCCTCCTCCCACTGTTTCCATTGATGCATCTGAGTAAACGAAGACACAAAATCAGCTTATCATAGGACGTGGTATTCCGTGGCTAATGTGCAACACATGTGACTGATAAGTGGGTTACCTTTGCACCTCCTAAAAGCATTGTCAAAGCACTGAATACGACATGTGTAACAGCCAGCACAAATATGAACACACGCAACTGATGCACAGATTCAAGGGACATCAGCTGAATTTTTCCCTGTTAAAACAAATATTAAAGTTCATAACAGCTGATTATTGTTCAACTCACATGGTGAAAAACTCAACGATTTTAAACTGACGGAGTGGGAATGATAAATGGAACAGATATAAGCAATGCAGTTACTAGAAAGAGGGGATTTCAACATGCTGGATTGGATAGACACTTGGAGCAGAGCCATTTGAATGTTATGGTACACAGTTGTGATGTCCCCACTCCTTTCCACGTGCCAGTGTCTAATGTTCCTATTGCAGAGTCAGTGGAAATGTACAGAACAAGATCGCTTCATCACATGCTAAGATTGACAACATGACAACGATCGCAGTCCAAGTAATATTAATTGTACCGAAGAGAACTAGCTAGCTACAGCTACAGATTAAGGTCATAATTTTTTTTAAGTGTCTGCATTCATATGCTAAGAAATCACAAGTTCACAACCCAATGGTACATAATTAACTCCAATTGCACTTGTTCACAAGTCAAAAAACACAGTATGCACAAAATCAAACTAATTTGCGCTCCAACATTACCTTCCGCCTGCAGGTCACGGCTCCCGTTGCACCCTTGCTGAGTAGCCGCCTCCCGATTCTGCCAATGGTCTGGGTTGCAACTAAATGCTCCTTGGCGGGCGCCACCTCCTGTCTTTTGCATGGCAGCATATGCATTCTCCAGTCAGGAGGAATGCAGATCTCCTCGATCATCCCTTGGCACACCGTCAGCAGCAGGGAGATGAAGCCGAGAAGCATCAGCTCTGCATATCACCGGATCGACGAACAGTAGGTTGATGATAAATGATGCATGATACGCCCAACATGGATGGAAGAAATTAAAGGTACAACTCTTATCTATCTATAGGCAACATGCCAAAATTGAAAAAATGTGAAGAAATCGAGATAAAGTGAGTGAGTAATACGCGCGCGTAGCTAGCTAGCTAGCTTTGGAACTATTTTTAGTTTTACGGGGAAACAGTTGAATTACCTTCTTTGACCTTGAGGACGGCCTCGTACAGCGGTTTCTGGTTATTGCGCTTCAACTTCTGTGCTCACATCCGGGCCGGAACAGCATGCGTGAACACATGCATGCATGTAGGATGAGTGAATGGGATGAACACGTACCAGAAAAAATCAATGGCTCAAGGTAATAGAAGCGAGCAGACAGGAAGGGTGTTACCTTGCCAAGGTAGTGCAGGTGGCCATGGAGATGACCACCATCACGGCACAGACGATCGCAAGGATCCATGTGGGCGTGAGCTCGAGCGTCTCATCGTCAGGGGCGCCCTCCGCCATGATCTGCGCGCGCCCTCAAGCTCAACGGAAGCGCGTACGAGAGGATGAGCTCGAAGGAGAGAGATGTTGAACAAGGGTGCGGCTGATGAATGCACCTAGTGTAGAGCTGGACTGGCTGGCGTCATGTGATGTGGTTTAAGTATTACTCCTAGTGTAGTAGTACTGCAGCTCTCCGTCAACGTCGTCTCCGATCGATAGGGGGCGGCCGTCGATTGATGGGGGTGTCGGGTGTTGGAGCCGTCGATTGCTTAGCTAGCTCCTAGAGTATATGTAAGGAAGCGCCCAACTGTAGGAGCTAGCTGCCGCCAGGCACCAATTAATATCCAATTCCTTCCACAGTTTCCATTGCATGTGATGCTGCTGCTGAGTTGATTCGAGTTGTTGAGATGGGCGATCGATCTGAGTCGTGTCCAAGATCGATGATGCGCATGTGACCGCTGCTACATAAGTACTGATCGATCATTACATACATAGCTAATGAGAAATGATATTTATACATAGTTGTGGGTGTACCGAGTTACAGCTCGGTCGTACCCCACCCAACCCAACAAAGGCCACTCTATAGTCCTCCATTGGACGTCCAGCTACCCTCTTTACTGGTGGTCATCCAGAAAGATCTCCTCCAAGATGAGAAAGTACAACTGCGGTTTCAGCAATTTGGTCTGCCCTCTTGCGGTAAGAGCGCGCCCTTTCTCTTGATCTATCTAACCTTCCGTCCCTGAACAAATCAATTTTGACATGGTTCAACTCAAAATGAAGACTTTTCTTGTGACGTACTTATCAAGGGATGTATATGAGGGTAGAGGTGAAGTCCTGGGCAACATCTAGCGGGATATATATGGATGCAGGTATGTTCCAGTTGAGGATGGCTTAGGTGTTTGTTTTAGAATATTATAAGATGCAGATAGGCCAATGGAACCGCAACCACAGCAAAGTCTGAACTACCACTGTTAATTCCCCACTAACAAGTTGTCATTGCAAACCTGAAACATACTAGTACCAATTTAGAAGAATGCCAGCTTTGTTGCATGCAGCTCAATAGACAGATAGATGTAAACTATTGTAATTTACAAGACAAGAAGCAGGTTTCAAACCAGAACTGTTGGGTTCATTTAGTTACGAAAGCTCTTGCTGAGAAATGTACCATAAGAGTGGTACTTAGAAATCAGTCGTCAGATTGATTCCTTTCATTAATCAAGGGGAACAAATGACCTCATGTGATTCTGATGTAGGAAGGAGAAGAGTAATTTGAAACCTAATGTCTGAATTGCCTACTCAACATCCTTAATTTTTTTGAACCAAATGCACCATATCTTAAAGTGCATGCAGCAGCCATCAGACATAAAAATCAAGCCCATTAAACTTTGTTTTAGCAGTTTGAAATGATGAGCAGAGGTGTTAATATCTGACACTAAAGCAACCTTTGGCTAGTACGTACGTGTCTATTTGTGAACATCAAACACCCGTCTTGTTGGTTGCAGGTCCTTCCACGTAAAAGGGCACTGAATAACCAGCTTGAGCAAATTGTCTCAGGCACCTCGTCACCTTGGCTCTAACAGATCAGTCGTCCGACACCTCCTGTATACGTCCCATGATCCATTTGCCAGTACCGAGCTAAGTTGATCACCTCCTATATATATCTTCGTTGACCATCGG
>CAJFDF010005181.1:0-13179 GCA_904067115.1 Aegilops sharonensis | reverse complement strand
GTGATGGACAAGACCCATCCGTTAGCTTAGCATAATGATCGTTGAGTTTTATTGCTACTGCTTTCTTCATAACTTATACACGTTCCTCAGACTATGAGATTATGCAACTCCCGAATACCGGAGGAACACTTTGTGTGCTACCAAACGTCACAACGTAAATAGGTGATTATAAAGGTGCTCTACAGGTGTCTCCGAAGGTGTTTGTTGGGTTGGCATAGATCAAGATTAGGATTTGTCACTCCGTGTTTCGGAGAGGTATCTCTGGGCCCTCTCGGTAATGCTCATCACTATAAGCCTTGCAAGCATTGTTACTAATGAGTTAGTTGCGGGATGAAGTATTACGGAACAAGTAAAGAGACTGGCCAGTAATGAGATTGAACTAGGTATGATGATATTGACGATCGAATCTCTTGCAAGTAACATACCGATGACAAAGGGAACAATGTATGTTGTTATCCGGTTTGACCGATGAAGATCTTCGTAGAATATGTAGGAGCCAATATGAGCATCCAGGTCCGCTATTGTTTATTGACCGGAGATGTGTCTTGGTCATGTCTACATAGTTCTCGAACCCGTAGGGTCTGCACGCTTAACGTTCGATGACGATTTGTATTATGAGTTATATGTTTTGCTGACCGAAGTTTGTTCAGATTCCCGAATGAGATCACGGACATGACGAGGAGTCTTGAAATGGTCGATACATAAAGATTCATATATTGGAAGGCTATATTCGGACATCGGAAAGGTTCCGAGTGATTCGGGTATTTTTCGTAGTACCGGGGAGTTACGGGAATTCAGCGGGAGAAGTATTGGGCCTTATTGGGCCATATGGGAAAAGAGAGGCAGCAGCCAGGACGTGGCATGCCCCCCAAGGCCCAGTCCGAATTGGACAAGGGTTTGGGGTGTGACCCCCCCTCTCTTCCTTTCCCCCTCTCCCGGGAGGTGGACTCCTACTAGGACTTGGAGTCCTAGTAGGACTCCTCCCTCCCAGGCGCGCCTAGCTAGGCCGGCCGGCCTCCCCTCCCTCCTTTATATACGGGGGCAGGGGGGCACCCTAGAACGCACAAGGGTCTCTCCCAACCATGTGCGGTGCCCCTCTTCACAGTTACACACCTCGATCAAACCATCGTAGTGCTTAGGCGAAGCCCTGCACCGGTAACATCATCATCACCATCGCCACACCATCGTGCTGACGGAACTCACCCTTGGACTCAGCTTGATCAAGAGCATGGGGGACGTCATCGGGCTGAACGTGTGCAGAACACGGAGGTGCCGTACGTTCGGTACTTGGATCGGTTGGATCATGAAGACGTTCGACTACATCAACCGCGTTACTAAACGCTTCCGCTTTTGGTCTATGAGGGTACGTTGACACACTCTCCCCTCTCGTTGCGATGCATCACCTTGATGGATCTTGCATGATCGTAGGAAAATTTTGGAAATACTACGTTCCCCAACAGGAGGCATAGTGCCCTGACTCGCCGGAGGAGGAGGCGCCCAGTTTGGAAGCTTGATGTACTCCTTCCTCCATAGACATGTACTCCATAAAGCAGCTCCTAGATGATTCTCCCCTTCACCTGTAGGGTGGTCAAGCTCCAGCTCCTGAAATCCCTCCATTATTTAATTCACCATTACAACAGCATAACCATGTGGAATCATATGGCAGTGAAAAGATCCGTCAGCTTGAGGAGGTGCAACAGAGCCGACAACCGCCTTCAAAGTCAAGTTCTGCNCGTTGACACACTCTCCCCTCTCGTTGCGATGCATCACCTTGATGGATCTTGCATGATCGTAGGAAAATTTTGGAAATACTACGTTCCCCAACAGGAGGCATAGTGCCCTGACTCGCCGGAGGAGGAGGCGCCCAGTTTGGAAGCTTGATGTACTCCTTCCTCCATAGACATGTACTCCATAAAGCAGCTCCTAGATGATTCTCCCCTTCACCTGTAGGGTGGTCAAGCTCCAGCTCCTGAAATCCCTCCATTATTTAATTCACCATTACAACAGCATAACCATGTGGAATCATATGGCAGTGAAAAGATCCGTCAGCTTGAGGAGGTGCAACAGAGCCGACAACCGCCTTCAAAGTCAAGTTCTGCCATTTCGTCATAATCTCGCAATGTTCAACCTCCGTGATAGTATCCACGAGGTAGCGAGGAGCCGTGAAATCAGGCTCAGGTAGCTCCGTGGAAGCCACGCTATTTCTCCACTGAGATGGCGGGGTAGCTTCGTGCCGCTGAGATTGTTGGCCGGCAGTTGCAAGTTGCTCTAGTTTCGCTAATCTTGCATTGAGCTTCTGCATTTCGCTCAGCTCCTCTTTCCTCTTTCTCTCTCGGCATCTGTAACTGCCTACACCGGGGAACCCATGCACCCACGCAACGGAGCCTGGTGTGGCTTGTGTTCGTCCAGGGTTCTCAGGATTCCCGAGGGCCTCAGTCAGCTCATTCTTCTCTCTGTCGGGAATGAACGTCCCTTTCTATGATGCGGCGATATAATCCTGAAGCTTCTTGATAGGTATTGCAAGTTGCTCGCCCATCCAACGACACTCCCCTGTTTCTGGGTCGAAAGTTCCCCCAACCCTGAAGAACCAAGTCCTTGAACGGTCTGGCTAGTTCAATGTCGATGGTTGGACCTGATACGTCTCCAACGTATCTATAATTTTTTATTGTTCCATGCTGTTATATTATCATTCTTGGATTTTTTAAAATCGTTTTAGTCATTTTATATCATTTTGGTACTAACCTATTGACATAGTGCCCAGTGCCAGTTGCTGTTTCTGCTTGTTTTTTACATCGCAGGAAATCAATACCAAACGGTGTCCAAGCGCAGCAAAACTTTTTGTGGATTTTCTTTGGACCAAAAGACACCTGTTGGGCAAAAGAAGTACTAGAGGGGGGCTCCGAGGGGAGCACAACCCACCAGGGCGCACCTGGGGGCCCAGGCGCGCCAAGTTGGGTTGTGCCCACCTCAGTGGCCTCCCGCACCGCCTCTTCACTCTATAAATACCCCAATATTCCAGAAACCATAGGGGAGACGACTAAAATCAATTCCAGCCGCTGCAAGTTCCAGAACCACCAGATCCAATCTAGACACCATCACGGAGGAGTTCATCATGTCCATTGCTGCCTCTCCGATGATGCATGAGTAGTTGTTTGTAGACCTACGGGTCCGTAGTTAGTAGCTAGATGGCTTCCCCTCTCTCTCTCTCGTGGCTCTCAATACAATGGTCTCCTGGAGATCCATATGATGTAAGTCTTTTTGCGGTGTGTTTGTTGGGATCCGATGAACTTTGAGTTTATGATCAGATTTGAGTTTTTATCCATGAAAGTTATTTGAGTCTTCTCTTGATCCCTTATATGCATGATTGATTATAGACTCGTATTTCTTATCCGATATTTGGGTTTTGTTTGGCCAACTTGATCTATTTATCTTGCAATGGGAAGAGGTGCTTTGTGATGGGTTCGATCTTACGGTGCTTGATCCCAGTGACAGAAGGGGAAATGACACGTATGTATCGTAGCTATTAAGGATAACAAGATGGGGTCTATTTCTACATAAATAGATCTTGTCTACATCATGTCATCATTCTTATTGCATCACTCCGTTTTTCCATGAACTTAATACACTAGATGCATGCTGGATAGCGGTCGATGTGTGGAGCAATAGTAGTAGATGCAGGCAGGAGTCGGTCTACTAATCTTGGATATGATGCCTATATAATGATCATTGCCTGGATATCGTCATGATTATTTGAAGTTCTATCAATTGCCCAACAGTAATTGTTTTCCCACCGTTTGCTATTTTTCTCGAGAGAAGTCACTAGTGAAACCTACGCCCCCCGGGTCTCTTTTCGTCATATTTGCCTTTGCGATCTATTTTCCTTTGCTTTTATTTTCTGATCTATTAAACCAAAAATACAAAAATACCTTGCTGCAATTTATTTTATCCGCGATCTATTTATCATATCTACCACATTTATCTCACGTTATTTGCCTATCTTGAGGCGCCGTACCCGAAAGGGATTGACAACCCCTTTAACACGTCGGGTTGCGAGAATTTGTTATTTGTGTGCAAGTGCTATTTACGTGGTGTGAGGAGGTTCTCCTACTGGTTCGATAACCTTGTTCTCATCACTGAGGGAAATACCTACCGTCGCTATACTGCATCATCCCTTCCTCTTTGGGGAAATACCAACGTAGTTATAGCGACAGTAGATATTTCCCTCAATGATGAGACCACAGTTATCGAACCAGTAGGAGAACCTCCTCACACCACGTAAACAGCACCTGCACACAAATAACAAATACTCACAACCCGACATGTTAAAGGAGTTGTCAATCCCTTTCGGGTACGACGCCTCAAGATAGGCGAATAACGTGAGATAAAAGTTGTAGATTGGAAAAATAGATCTCGAAACAAATAAATTGCAGCAAGGTATTTTTGTGTTTTTGGTTTAATAGATCTAAAAAGAAATGCAACGTAAAATAGATCTCAAAGGAAAATATGATGAAAAGAGACCAGGGGGCCGTAGGTTTCACTAGTGGCTTCTCTCGAGAAAAATAGCAAATGGTGGGAAAACAATTACTGTTGGGCAATTGACAGAACTTCAAATAATCATGACGATATCCAGGCAATGATCATTATATAGGCATCACGTCCAATATTAGTAGACCCTCTCCTGCCTGCATCTACTACTATTACTCAATACATCGACCGCTATCCAGCATGCATCTAGTGTATTAAGTTCATGCAAAAACGGAGTAATGCAATAATAACGATGACATGATGTAGACGGGATCCGTTTATCTATTATGGAGATATAGATCCCATCTTGTTATCAACAAAGAACTACTCACGCATCATTGGAGATGCACCAATGGAAGTGGTGAACCCCTCTGTGATGGTGTTTATATTGGATATGGTGTTTATGGACTCTGCGGCGGCTAGAATTGATTTTCGTCGACGCTCTTAGGGTCCTAGAATATCGAGGTATTTATAGAGCAAAGAGGCAGTTCGGGGGGCACCCGAGGTGGGCAGCACCCACCAGGGCGCGCCTGGGCCTCCTGGCGCGCCCTGGTGGGTGCTGCTCCCCTCGAGCAGCCCCTAGGTGCTTCCTTGGCCCATTGGATGTGTTCTGGCCCAAAAAATCCACAAAAAGTTTTGCTGCGTTTGGAGTCCGTTTGTTATTGGTTTCATGCGATGTAAAAAACATGCAAAAAACAACAACTGGCACTGGGCACTATGTCAATAGGTTAGTATCAAAAAGTGATATAAAATGACTATAAAATGATTGTAAAACATCCAAGAATGATAATATAACAACATGGAACAATAAAAAAATTATAGATACGTTGGAGATGTATCAACATCCCCAAGCTTAATTCCTGCTCGTCCTCGAGTAGGTAAATGATAAAAACAGAATTTTTGATGTGGATTGCTACCTAACATGTTCATCACATTTCTTTTCTTTATAGCATGGACATATGGACTTTTATGTGATTCGAAACAATAGTCTAGTTTTGACATGAAGACTTTAATAGTCAAGCATGTCAACAAGCAACCATGTCTTTCGAAATATCAACACTAAAGCAAGTTATCCCTAGCCCATCATGCTCAATCATTGATCCATTCATGAAACACACTCGAATATTAGCTACACCCAATGCTCAAATACGATCATAGTGCCCCTTAGTTGGTGCTTTATAAGAGAAGAAGGAGAGTCAAATTCAAAATAAAAATTGCATAAGTAAAAGAAAGGCCCTTCGCAGAGGGAAGTAGGGATTTGTAGAGGTGCCGAGCTCAAAGCTTAAATTGGGAGATAAAATATTTTTGGGAGGCATACTTTTCCCACCAACGAAAACGACTTAGAGATCTCCAAGGCTTTCCATTCTAGATATATCATTGGCGGTACCCAAATGGAACATAAAGTTTATTCCTTTTTCCACCATTACTTTCACTTTCCATGGCTAACCGTATCCACGGGTGCCCTCCATACCAACACTTCCCAAGGAATTTATTATTTGACAACATAAAGTAAATTCGTTTATTCAAATCGGGACTGGACATCCCTAATACCTTTGTCGTACTCTCGTGCAATGACAAGTGAATAAACCCTCATCGTGAGAATAACACATCTAGCATGGAAAATATTGGTCACCCTTCACCGCCTCGCGGGCGGTAGAGCACACAAAATAGAAATTTATTTTGAAAATTAGAGATGGCACATGCAAATTTGCTTAGAAGGGCATAGAAATACCNGCTCAAATACGATCATAGTGCCCCTTAGTTGGTGCTTTATAAGAGAAGAAGGAGAGTCAAATTCAAAATAAAAATTGCATAAGTAAAAGAAAGGCCCTTCGCAGAGGGAAGTAGGGATTTGTAGAGGTGCCGAGCTCAAAGCTTAAATTGGGAGATAAAATATTTTTGGGAGGCATACTTTTCCCACCAACGAAAACGACTTAGAGATCTCCAAGGCTTTCCATTCTAGATATATCATTGGCGGTACCCAAATGGAACATAAAGTTTATTCCTTTTTCCACCATTACTTTCACTTTCCATGGCTAACCGTATCCACGGGTGCCCTCCATACCAACACTTCCCAAGGAATTTATTATTTGACAACATAAAGTAAATTCGTTTATTCAAATCGGGACTGGACATCCCTAATACCTTTGTCGTACTCTCGTGCAATGACAAGTGAATAAACCCTCATCGTGAGAATAACACATCTAGCATGGAAAATATTGGTCACCCTTCACCGCCTCGCGGGCGGTAGAGCACACAAAATAGAAATTTATTTTGAAAATTAGAGATGGCACATGCAAATTTGCTTAGAAGGGCATAGAAATACCACATATATGTAGGTATAGTGGACTCATATGGCAAAACTGGTTTAAAGGGTTTTGGATGCACAAGTAGTGATCATACTTAGTGCAAAATGAAGGCTAGCAAAAGATTGAGAAGCGACCAACCAAAAAGTGAAAAATCTCGTACCCAAGCATTAAGCATAAGTAACACTGCATATTGCACCATAAGTAGGGTATAAATTTCATTGCATAACTATTGACTTTCGTGCTTGCACAGGGAATCACAAACCTTAACATCAATATTTATACTAAAGCACAATTACTCATCAACATGACTCACATATTACATCTTCATATCTCAAAACCATTACTAAGAATCAAGTTTATTTTGTCCAATGATCTTCATGAAAGTTTTTAGTATATCCTCCTTGGATATCTATCACTTTGGGACTATTTTTATATGTTGCTTTTGATAGGCTCAAACAAATTTAAGTGAAGATAATGAGCATAATTTTCTTTCTCTCAAAATAATCTAAGTGAAGCAAGAGAGAATTTCTTAAAATTTTACTAACTCTTAAATAAATCTAAGTGAAGCATGAGAGCATTTTCTTCAAAAGTAATAAAGCACACCGTGCTCAAAAAGATATAAGTGAAGTACTATAGCAAGTCCATGGCTCTAAAAAATTAAGTGAAGCATAGGAGCAAGCATAACATAATTTTTGGCTATCTCAAAAGAGTGTGTCCAGCAAGGATTCAATACTTAAAACACAAAGCAAAACAAGCAAAGACTCATATTATAAATGACGCTCCAAGCAAAACTCATAATATGTAACGAATAAAAATATAGTTTCAAGTAAGTTACCAATGGTTGTTAGAAGAAAGCGGGGATGCCACTCGGGGCATCCCCAAGCTTAGGTTCTTGCTACTTCTTTAATATTACCTTGGGGTGCCTTGGGAATCCCCAAGCTTAGCCTTTTGCTAATCCTTATTCCTTCATCCATCGTAAGATCACCCAAAACTTGAAAACTTCAATCAAGCAAAACTCAACAAAACCTTCGTGAGATCCGTTAGTATAAGAAAGAAAATCACTACTTTAGGTACTGTTGCATACCCATTCATATTTTATTTTTGCATTATATCTAGTGTATTCCAACTTTTTTATGGGCAAAAACTCATCAAAGAAAACCATAGAATCATCAAAACAAGCACACAACGCAAAGAAAACAGAAACTGTCAAAAACAGAACAGTCTGTAGCAATCTGAAAGCTTCGAATACTTCTGAAGGTCTAAAACTTCTGAAAAAATAGGAAAACGTGGAGAATTTGTCTACCAATCCAGTGCAAAAAGAATCAATTAAAAATCACGTTCAAGTAATTGTTGGTAAATTTTTTACCGGACACAAAAGTTTCTGTTTTTTACTGAATCAGACCAACGTGTCTCCGTCATCATCCCAAAGGTCTTACTTGGTACAAACACTAATTAAAACACAAAAAAACACAATCATAACAGTAGCATAATTGTGCTAACACTCAAGAACAGGAAGTAAAAAGCAAAAATAAATTTTTTTCATTGGTTTGCATCCCAACAAGCACGAACGTTTTACGGCCCTAGCTAGGCATAACGCGTAGGATCTAAGTTTTGTCATCTTTGTTCTTGTTTCCCTTAGAGGTGTTTGTGTCGGAAGGTTTTGTAAATAAAACATAAAACACATTATTCATGTTAACTTTAGCACTATCAAGTTGCTTTTTAGCATAACCCTTTGATTTCCGGCAGTGATCCAAGAATAGTGTTGATTGACATCATTCAAAACTTGTTGGATCATATCTAAACCGGGGACTTGCTTTTTAAGATTCTCATCAAAGATTTGGTTATCTCCAAGCAAATTTCTCAAAGCAATAATCACTATTATAAACAATTTCATCAATCACAGGTTTTTCATGATTCATGCCATAGAAATCAAAGATTTCTCTAGCTTCCTGTATTATGTAGTCAAATTCATTCATCAAAACAAGAGTGGCTAACTTTTTAGCTTTAGGATCCTGAATAACGGGGAACTCATAGAACAATCTTTGCAAGGTAGGATGGGTACAAATAAATCTAGTTTCAAACTTCAAAACAAGTGCCAAAATAGCTTCCGCATAAGATTTAGTCCTTTTAAGTATTGGGATATCATCAAGACTTCATTTTTCTGCACAATTGAAAAATTCTTGGATATGTTCTTTTCCCAAAAATTCCCTTGCCCCAAGACAAAGGTTTTGGCATCCAGATTACCCGTACACTCCGTTTTAGGAGTCAGGCCATCATCTCTTTCTGCCATACCAAAGTCACTCATGTTGACAAATTCAAGCAAATAAAATATCTGACAAGAAAACGGAGAACGAAAAAGAGGGGCGAATAAAACGGCAAATTTTTGTGAAGTGGGGGAGAGGAAAACTAGAGGCAATGGAAAATAATGTAAATTGCAAGGAGATGAGATTTGTGATTAGGAACCTGTTTGATGTTGAAGATCCTCCCCGGCAACGGCACCAGAAGTTCCGCTTGATGTCTGCTAGAACTACGTTGGTATTTCCCCGAGGCGGAAGGGATGATGCAGTATAGCAACCGTAGGCATTTCCCTCAGTGATGAGACCAAGGTTATCGAACCAGTAGGAGAACCTCCTCACACNCGAACGTTTTACGCCCCTAGCTAGGCATAACGCGTAGGATCTAAGTTTTGTCATCTTTGTTCTTGTTTCCCTTAGAGGTGTTTGTGTCGGAAGGTTTTGTAAATAAAACATAAAACACATTATCCATGTAAACTTTAGCACTATCAAGTTGCTTTTTAGCATAACCCTTTGATTTCCGGCAGTGATCCAAGAATAGTGTTGATTGACATCATTCAAAACTTGTTGGATCATATCTAAACCGGGGACTTGCTTTTTAAGATTCTCATCAAAGATTTGGTTATCTGCAAGCAAATTTCTCAAAGCAATAATCACTATTATAAACAATTTCATCAATCACAGGTTTTTCATGATTCATGCCATAGAAATCAAAGATTTCTCTAGCTTCCTGTATTATGTAGTCAAATTCATTCATCAAAACAAGAGTGGCTAACTTTTTAGCTTTAGGATCCTGAATAACGGGGAACTCATAGAACAATCTTTGCAAGGTAGGATGGGTACAAATAAATCTAGTTTCAAACTTCAAAACAAGTGCCAAAATAGCTTCCGCATAAGATTTAGTCCTTTTAAGTATTGAGATATCATCAAGACTTCATTTTTCTGCACAATTGGATATGTTCTTTTCCCAAAAATTCCCTTGCCCCAAGACAAAGGTTTTGGCATCCAGATTACCCGTACACTCCGTTTTAGGAGTCAGGCCATCATCTCTTTCTGCCATACCAAAGTCACTCATGTTGACAAATTCAAGCAAATAAAATATCTGACAAGAAAACGGAGAACGAAAAAGAGGGGCGAATAAAACGGCAAATTTTTGTGAAGTGGGGGAGAGGAAAACTAGAGGCAATGGAAAATAATGTAAATTGCAAGGAGATGAGATTTGTGATTAGGAACCTGTTTGATGTTGAAGATCCTCCCCGGCAACGGCACCAGAAGTTCCGCTTGATGTCTGCTAGAACTACTTTGGTATTTCCCCGAGGCGGAAGGGATGATGCAGTATAGCAACCGTAGGCATTTCCCTCAGTGATGAGACCAAGGTTATCGAACCAGTAGGAGAACCTCCTCACACCACATAAACAACACCTGCACACAAATAACAAATACTCGCAACCCGACGTGTTAAAGGGGTTGTCAATGCCTTTCGGGTACGGTGCCTCAAGATAGGCAAATAACGTGAGATAAAAGTTGTATATTGGAAAAAAAGATCTCGAAACAAATAAATTGCAGCAAGGTATTTTTTGTGTTTTTGGTTTAATAGATCTGAAGATAAATGCAACGGAAAATAGATCTCAAAGGCGAATATGATGAAAAGAGACCCGGGGGCGTAGGTTTCACTAGTGTCTTCTCTCGAGAAAAATAGCAAATGGCGGGAAAACAATTACTGTTGGGCAATTGATAGAACTTCAAATAATCATGACGATATCCAAGAGATGATCATTATATAGGCATCACGTCCAAGATTAGTAGACCGACTCCTGCCTGCATCTACTACTATTACTCCACACATCGACCGCTATCGAGCATGCATCTAGTGTATTAAGTACATGGAAAACGGAGTAATGCAAAAAGAACGATGACATGATGTAGACAGGATCCGTTTATCTATTGCAGAGATATAGATCGCATCTTGTTATCCTTAGTAGCAACGATACAAACGTGTCGGTTCCCTTTCTGTCACTGGGATCAAGCACCGTAAGATCGAACCCACTACAAAGCACCTCTTCCCATTGCAAGATAAATAGATCAAGTTGGCCAAACAAAACCCAAATATCGGAGAAGAAATACGAGGCTATAAGCAATCATGCATATAAGAAATCAAAGAAGATTCAAATAACTTTCAAGGATAAAAACATAGATCTGATCATAAACTCAAAGTTCATCGGATCCCAACAAACACACCGCAAAAGAGTTACATAATATGGATCTCCAAGAGACCATTGTATTGATAATCAAAAGAGAGAGAGAAAGCCATCTAGCTACTAACTACGGACCCGTAGGTCTACAAAGAACTACTCACGCATCATCGGAGAGGCACCAATGGAAGTGGTGAACCCCTCTGTGATGGTGTCTAGATTGGATCTGGTGTGTCTGGACTCTGCGTAGGCTGCAATTGATTTTCGTCGATGCTCTTAGGGTTTCTGGAATATAGAGGTATTTATAGAGCAAAGAGGCGGTTCGGGGGCACCCGAGGTGCGTAGCACCCACCAAGGCGCGCCTGGGCCTCCTGGCACGCCCTGCTGGGTGCTGATCCCCTCGAGCAGCCCCCCAGGTGCTTCCTTGGCCCATTGGATGTCTTCTGGCCCAAACAAAATCCACAAAGAGGTTCGCTGCGTTTGGACTCCTTTTGGAATTGATTTTCTGCAATGTAAAAAACATGCAAAAAATAGCAACTGGCACTGGGCACTATGTCAATAGGTTAGTGCCAAAAAATGATATAAAATGATATAAAATGATTGTAAAAAACCCAAGAATGATAATATAACAGCATGGAACAATACAAAATTATAGATAAGTTGGAGACGTATCAATCATCCCTTCCTCTTTGGGGAAATACCGACGTAGTTCTAGGAGACATCAGGACCCCTTTAGCAATCAGGTCATTCTCAGCTTTGTCCCACAACGGCCGGGCTTTGAGGTAGCCACCTGACCCCGTGTGATGGTGATACTGCTTCTTTGCAGCATTTTTCTTGTTTGTCTCTGACATTTTCTTACACTTATCTGATGTCTTGTGGGCCACAAATGCGGGATAGTGATCTCTTATCTTCTCAAATCGTCCAGTGAATTCTGGAGTCTTCCCTTTGTCGACAAACTTTGTGTTCAACTCTTTCTTCCACCTCTTGAATAGATCTGCCATCTTCTTAAGAGCATACGCATTGACCTTTGGCTCTATAACTGGCTTATTCGGATCCTCCTCTGGCGGTTGGGTGAAATTTGCCTTCAACGAGGTCCAAAGATCATCTTTCTGTCCGTCGTTGGCATAAGAAACTTCAGGGTCGTCCTTAGCCGGCTTATTCAATTGATGGATGCTGATCGGGATGATGTCCCTAACAATAGCTCGATTCGGATTTCTGTTGGCCATCATCCGTGATTTCTGTGATCGTGAACCTTTCATCCTGGCGCAACCTTTTCTTCGGGCCTCGTCTAGTTATGGAAGTTTGGCTCGATTCGGAGGGCTATAAAAGAAGAGAAGCGTTAATATATGTACATACCAAAACATTTAATGCATCAATTAGTCGGCATGGGCTTATTTAGTATATATACCTCGCCGGACTTTGCAACAGCACCCTCCTCCGTTCGGTCACCGGAGCCGTCATCACGGTCTCGTTCTTCCTCCGCCATTCGGTCACAAGAGCCGCCATGATCATGGCCTTCCTCCTCCATTGTTCGATCACCAGAGCCGTCATCCTCTCCTTCTTGACCATCGGTGTCGTTGAGAAATGACAAAACATCACGTCCGTCGCAGATTATGTCCCCAACAACTCTTCTTGTTCTAAGTCTCTGTCCATGGTTTCTGCAAATATATGGCAATATACAAACATGAGAGATGGATATATTAGTGGCAAACATAGATCTAGCTAATATCACAACAAGGAATCATATGCACAAACATATACCTAGCTAATGACAAATATGAACATAACAATTATGGGTAGGGGGCGGGAGGGGGTAGATCGACAACGCTCTTTCTTTGTCGACTAGTTAGTCGGGAGAGA
>CAJFDF010005178.1:3032-13190 GCA_904067115.1 Aegilops sharonensis | reverse complement strand
CGCTGGGTCTGGCCCGAGCGACTTGGGGATGATGCAGCCCGAGGGGCGCCCCCAACAAAGTAAGCTAGGAACGTGAAGGAAAAGGGATACATGCCGCAGGGACGGACCCACGTGGCCTGGGAATGATGCAGCCCTGGGGGGCGCTCCCAGCTGGAAATGAAACTTAAAGGATGTCACCTGATAACGTTGAAGACGGAGGGATGCTGAAGTAGCGGGCGTCGTGGGCTGCGGAAGCCGATCTTCACGAGCCCCCAGGCCCAGGAGCCTCGGGAGGCTCCGGAGGCGCTGGTGGCTCCTCGCGGACCATCTCCATCTCCGCCAGGACTGCAGAACGCCTGGCCTCTTGAGCCTCCAGGATGCTCCTCATGAGGCGCTGGCGCGTGGCAGCCGCGTTCGGCACGCCGTAGGGCATGCGAACGTAGCTGTGGGGTGGACCTTCGCAGCGCCCCGCGCGTGAGGGCTAGAAGCGCTCCTGAGAGGCGGCTCGGTTGAGCCCAGGTATGTCGATGCAGACGCGCAGCCCACTATCCTCGCCTGGATGGGGAGCTATGGCGGGTAAGCGGCGACTGCCACTCATGACTCTTGACTCCTGCAGCTCCTGAATGATCTGGCTGACGAACTTGTGAGGGTTTTGCCCTCCTTGTCTCGCTCCTTCCTGAGGGAAACGTGCTTTGAAACACGCCTCCAAGTGGTGCCCAAGCGCCTCCCTCGTGACCTTAGCAAGGTCGGTGGCCCTCCAGGAGAGAGCCCCCGAGCCTCGCTTGAGGAGGGCGTCGGGCGCGCCTTCCTATGCGACAGAAGGAGGTGCCCCCTGAACAGGCGCGGACCCTGAGGGGCCTGCCTCCCGAGGGGTCGGGCCTGGCGATGTCTTCTTCTTCTTGGGAGCGGTCTCGGGGAGCTTCCCGCTCCTGCGATCTCGGTCTTCAAGTGATGCGGCTTGAAAAGCTCGCTCCAGGGAGCATGCCGCGTCTCTCTCTTCACAAGGCACCGTGATGACTCTGCCGCTTCCTGGCATCTTGAGGACGTTGTAGCCGTGATGAGTCACGGCCATGAACTTGGCCAGAGCTGGGTACCCGAGGATGGCATTGTATGGCAGGCGAATGTGGGCGACATCGAAGTCGATGAGCCCGGTGCGGTAGTTGTCGCGCGCCCCGAAGGTGACAGGGAGGCGGACCTGCCCAATCGGGACTATGGATCCATCGTGACTCCGGAGAAAGGCTTGGTTGGCTGAAGCTGATTGTAAGGCACTTGGAGATTGTTGAATGTCTCTACGGACAGGACATTGAGCCCTGCTCCGCCATCGATGAGGGTCCTGGTGACTTGCACGTTGCTGATGATCAAGGAACAAAGCATCGGGAGGACTCTGGCTGTGGCTGCGCACTTGAGCTGATCTGCTGAACTGAACGTGATGGCGCACGCTGACCACCTGAGAGGGCGCGTGGCCTCGAGCTTGGGGAGGACTGCATTCACTTTGCGGGCTAACTGCTTGAAGATGCGTTGAGAGGCTGGGGCTTGAGCTCCGCCCAAGATGAAAGCGATCGCGCGCAGCTCCTGGAAGCCCCCAGCCCCCTCGTCCTGATGATGGTCCTCGTTTCTCCTTGGCTGCGGCGGCAGAGGAGGGAGGCCTGCGTTTCCTTGCAGACGATCCTCGCGAGGCTGATCCCTCCAGCCTCCCTCACGAGGCTGATCCTGCCAGCGATCCCCGCGAGGTCGGTCACGCCACCCTTGGCGAGGGCCACGGTCTTCCCAGCGTCCTGCGTTTCTTCCTCCTCCTCGGCCGTAGCCTCGATCGTTGCGGTTGGGGCGTCGACCGATTCTCCCTTCTCGCACAGCTCGGAGCTCTTGACATTCGTTGGTGTTGTGGGTGTGGAGGTCGTGGTACACAAAGTACCGGCTGCCCTTGGAAGACTCGGGCTGATCTCTGCCTCGCTTGGTGTCTGGTTCTGCCGCAAGCGCGGCACCCCCTTGCGCTTCACGTCCTTGGCCTTGGGCTTCTTCTCTTCTGGGTCTGCGGATGGCAGCTCGAGAAGGGAAAGGCGTCCTTCCTCAGCACTGGCGCACTTGGTCGCCAAGTTGAACAGCTCCAAGGATGTACACAGATCTTCATGCATCGCCAGCTCCTCCTTCATCTTGACGTCACGCACACCGTCGGAGAAGGCTGAGATGATGGCCTCCTCGGTCACCTTGGGAATCTTGAGGCGTGCGTTGTTGAAGCGCTGGATGTACTTCTGCAGGGTCTCCCCTGGCTGCTGGTTGATGCGGCGCATGTCGCTCACGGTAGGAGGCCGGTCGCAAGTACCTTGGAAGTTGGCGATGAAGCGGATGCGCATCTCGTCCCAGGAGGAGATCGTGCTGGGAGCCAGGTTCAGGAGCCCGGTGCGGGCCCCGTCCTTGAGTGCCATGGGAAATCAGTTCACCATGACCTTCTCGTCCCCATTGGCGGCTTCGATGCCCAGCTCGTAGAGCTGGACGAACTCCACAGGGTCGGCCGCGCCGTCGTAGCGAGGAGGCAGGTCTGGCTTGAACTTGCCGGGCCACGCGACGCTGCATAGCTCGGTGGTGAAGGCGCGACAGCCTGCTGTGGCCACGGGAGGCCTTTGGTGACGAAGAGCTTGGTCTTGCGGGTCCCCATGCGCTGCCGCTGGGAGCAGCGCGGGGTCTTGGCGTGCTGGAGCAGGAGCGTGGTCGTGACGAGCGGGTGCAGGGAGCACTCGGGCAGCTTCTTGGGGGCGAGGGACCTCTTAACAGCTCTGCTCTTGCTGCGTTGGCGCCGGACAGAGTGGGTTTCACCCAGGGGCCACGCGCCTTGGGGCCAGGGAGCCTTCTTGAGGGGGAGGCGGCTGATGCGCCCCCCGGAGCTTCATCGCCCGCGCAGGGCGGGGCGTGGTGCAGCGAGAAGGACGGCGCGTGGGGCCCCCTGCGACGCGGTTGAGCCACTCTTCGTAGACGCCGTCGACAGGGCGGTAGCACGGGAGCTCGTTTGCCGCGATGAGCGCAGCTCGAGCCTCCATAGGCGCGCGGAGCGCGTGAGACGAAGAACCAGCTGGGGCGAGTGAAGGAGTAGCGGTACGGCCGTCTCGCCTCACGGACGGATGCTGGGACGATGCTTGCTGCTTGTTCCCCGCCGGGCCGGTGGCGGCGTTGACCGCAGGCGACGGGGAACGGCGGGGGCGGCCGCCGACGGGGGCCGTCTGGGCGACGCGGGTAGCAAGAGCGGCTCGGCGCTTGGCGCGGGCCCGACGAGCGTCTGACATGGATGCTATGGTCGGCGAAGAACAGGGCAGCGGAAGACGAATTCCAGCACACCCCTACCTGGCGCGCCAAATGTTGGATGTCGGGTTCTGGCAGACCCTCTAGGTTCAAACTCTGGGGTGCGCGCGGAGATTTCGCCCCCTACCTACCTGTACCTCGTAGCCTCGCTAGGATCTAAACTACTAAAGGAACAACACAAGAGACACAAGGTGTATACTGGTTCGGGCCACCATTGTGGTGTAACACCCTACTCTAGTGTGTGGTGTGGTGGATAGCCTCTTGGGCTGATGATGAACAATACAAGGAAGAACAGCCTCGCGAGGGTCTGTTCTTGGCTGGTGCGATGAACTGCTAGGGGGAGTTCAGTCGCTTCTCTCTCTCTCTGGGATTGATCTCTCTATGATTCAAGATCCGGATCCCCCTACCATGTGGGTGGCTAGTCCTATTTATAGGCAGAGGCCCTGGGCCTCTTCCCAAATATTGAGCGGGAAGGGCGCCAACAATTGGCCATTTTGAAGGGGAACATCTAGTACACTTATCCTGACTAAAGTTGGTCCTCGCCTGTCAAAGGCTCTGGTGGTGACGCCGGCTTGGGCTCCACGATGACTTCCTTCCTGCCGTTGCGACGGTCTTGGTCTTGTTGCACCGAAACGGATGCCTTTGCTTGATGCTCTCGCCTGCGCTTGCCCCCTTTGCACCAAAGAGGAAACGAGGACACTGCGTGGGCTGGCGCCCGCCTGGTGCCCTTGGTCGTCATGGCTTGCGTCATGTGCACCTCGTGAGGTACCCCGCCTTGATCTCTCCGCCTCCTCACGAGCCAGCCTGACGAGGCTGTGCCTGAGGAAGCTTCCTGTCGTACGCCCCGCGAGGCTTGGCCCCTCGCGAGGGTCTTGAGCTTGTGCTGATGAAGTTGGGCCGTGCTGGGCCACCCCTTGAGCCTCGCCGCAGGCCGCAGGCAGGCAAGTCTGGGTACCCCCGTTCCCAGAACGCCGACAGCCTCCGCAGTGCCGGCAAGAGCCTTGCTGGGGCAACTTGCCCAATGCCAGCAGAGCAGGCCACCCCTTGAGCCCGTGGGTTCCAACACCACCAACCAACTACATTGGAACCAAGGCTCGGAAGGCGCCTCTGTGGTGGCATGCAGATCTTCGTCAAGATCATGAACACACAAGATCAGATGAGAATCAGAAGACAACGATCCTCAGCAGGATCCTAGCCGAGGTAATCCATGAGAAGAGGACGACGCCATGGCAAGACCCTTTACGGGGCCCCGGCAAGAGACCCTTGCCGAGGGCATCAGCGGGGCCATTGCGAGGCCCGCACCAGCCAAGGCTCCAGTGCCGTCCCCAAGCAGCTGATAGCTCAACCAGCTGGGCAGGCACCTGCGTGGCGACGGGTGGCCCCTACACCGACTCAGCAAGCACCTGTGTGGTGGCATGCGGCCCTTCATGAAGGCTCCACCACCGCGCCAGCCCAGTAGCCAGCCAACGTGGCGCCGCGATGCCTCATCAGCTCAGACGCGTGTCGAGGCCTGGCGAGGCGGCGACATCTGGGACGTGCTTCCTTGGCGTTCCCGATAAAGCAAGGGGGGCACGTCGGCAGCGCATTAAATGCGTTTGTCCGACGGTCCCAGAGGATAAGCTTATCGACTGTAGACCTTTCCACCTCTCGTGTGCCACTGTGGCAACCCCTTTTCCTATAAAAGGAGGCCTGAGGCGACCAGGGGAAGGATTCGGCTATTTTGGGCAAGTTGCACCCCGTAGCTAGCTCNCCCGTTCCCAGAACGCCGACAGCCTCCGCAGTGCCGGCAAGAGCCTTGCTGGGGCAACTTGCCCAATGCCAGCAGAGCAGGCCACCCCTTGAGCCCGTGGGTTCCAACACCACCAACCAACTACATTGGAACCAAGGCTCGGAAGGCGCCTCTGTGGTGGCATGCAGATCTTCGTCAAGATCATGAACACACAAGATCAGATGAGAATCAGAAGACAACGATCCTCAGCAGGATCCTAGCCGAGGTAATCCATGAGAAGAGGACGACGCCATGGCAAGACCCTTTACGGGGCCCCGGCAAGAGACCCTTGCCGAGGGCATCAGCGGGGCCATTGCGAGGCCCGCACCAGCCAAGGCTCCAGTGCCGTCCCCAAGCAGCTGATAGCTCAACCAGCTGGGCAGGCACCTGCGTGGCGACGGGTGGCCCCTACACCGACTCAGCAAGCACCTGTGTGGTGGCATGCGGCCCTTCATGAAGGCTCCACCACCGCGCCAGCCCAGTAGCCAGCCAACGTGGCGCCGCGATGCCTCATCAGCTCAGACGCGTGTCGAGGCCTGGCGAGGCGGCGACATCTGGGACGTGCTTCCTTGGCGTTCCCGATAAAGCAAGGGGGGCACGTCGGCAGCGCATTAAATGCGTTTGTCCGACGGTCCCAGAGGATAAGCTTATCGACTGTAGACCTTTCCACCTCTCGTGTGCCACTGTGGCAACCCCTTTTCCTATAAAAGGAGGCCTGAGGCGACCAGGGGAAGGATTCGGCTATTTTGGGCAAGTTGCACCCCGTAGCTAGCTCAAGAACACAAGAACACTCAATACATCCACCAAAGCAGGACTAGGGTATTACACATCTCCGCGGCCCGAACCTGGGTAAACGGCCCGTGTGCTTCCTGTTAGACCTGCTCTTTGCACAACCTCGCGCCTGCCGACCGTAGAAGGGATCCCAATGACCCATAGGTGTCATTCCCACCGACAACTTCCCCTTCCGGAATGCTCGACATGGTGACCTGTTGCTTAGGGCCTTTGAGAAGCCTGCGAAATGCGGGCGACGCCTTTGGTAAGGGAGTGGTTTGCACCATGTAGTTGTCGTCATCAAGCACCGCAGTGGTGAATTGAGGTGGTGGAGTTCTGGGTGTCTCATCATGCACAGGGGTGTCTTGCTGTGAGCGCTCGGCCCGTGAGTCATCCTGAGCAATTGGTGTCAATGGACGACCAATGCTGATAAGTTCACTGCTCGTTGGAGCAGGCGACGATACTGACTAGGGCTCGAGGTGAGGAAGGACTACATCGTCATCAACATTGTCTTCATGACCAATGTCTTCAGCTGTGATGGGGTCAACAACTGGAACTTATTCGTCTTCAGGAGCCTATGTGGAAGCAGGCTTATGGATCACAAGACGACGCTCTTGATTGGTTGAGGCTGGAAGCGCAACAGAAATGGGTTCGACCATGAGGGGCTCAGAGGCGGCAGCACGCTCTTTCTTTGAAGACTTTGTCTTCAATTTCTTATTGGATGGGGCATCATCAGAAGTATCCTTGTGCTTGCGTTTCCTGGCTTCGGCTTCAGCTGCCCTTGTTTTCTTGAGCTCTGAAGCTGCTGAGGTGACCTTAGGCTTCGAGCATGTCATACTAGTAGGGAAGATAATGTGAGGTTCTTCCTGCCTTGGTGCTTCAGTTTGGGCCGCAGCGGACTTCTTTTGCTTGGCATCCATTCGTGGGTCGATGCCAGGATGCCCAAGAGCTTTTCGCCATCTTCATTATGTGCTTGAACACATTTCTGCGCAAAGTACTTCATGCGCTCTCGTGAGCCTTTGGCTTCTTCACACTTCTTGTGAAATTGTTCCTTAAGATCATGCAGCATCTTCTTGAAGATCTGTACATCAGCCACACTGAGCCTGGCCATATTCTTCTTGAAATGAGCCTTCTCATAATCAATCTTGTTCTTGAGTTCGACATTTTTCTGAGCCAAGGCCAACTCATTGGCAATGGCTCCGTGAAACGTGACACTTATGTCCACTGGCAGCTGAACATCATCAATACTGATGCTTTGACCATCGAACCACTCATCGATGAAGTTGTTCAGAATGTCAACATCAAAGAGAGGCAGATCGTTGAAGATCTCCGCCTCTTGCTTTCTCTTGATTAGCATCTCAAGGGCTTCATCACCAAGATCTTCATCACTGGACAGATCAATGGTGTCTTCCTCGTTGCGCAGAACGGCAGCAGGAGTCAGATCATGCCCAAAAATCTTCTTGGGCTTCTTGGTTTTCTTGGACTTCTTGGCCTTCTTGGAGACACGAGACAAATCTTCAGACTGCACACTGGGTTCGGGAGGTGCAGTGGTAAACGGCTTCACCGTCGAAGCTTTTGGTGTGACAGAGGGTTTCGAGGCTTTTGACTTCTTATTCTTTTGCTTCTGTGGAGNCATCCTGAGCAATTGGTGTCAATGGACGACCAATGCTGATAAGTTCACTGCTCGTTGGAGCAGGCGACGATACTGACTAGGGCTCGAGGTGAGGAAGGACTACATCGTCATCAACATTGTCTTCATGACCAATGTCTTCAGCTGTGATGGGGTCAACAACTGGAACTTATTCGTCTTCAGGAGCCTATGTGGAAGCAGGCTTATGGATCACAAGACGACGCTCTTGATTGGTTGAGGCTGGAAGCGCAACAGAAATGGGTTCGACCATGAGGGGCTCAGAGGCGGCAGCACGCTCTTTCTTTGAAGACTTTGTCTTCAATTTCTTATTGGATGGGGCATCATCAGAAGTATCCTTGTGCTTGCGTTTCCTGGCTTCGGCTTCAGCTGCCCTTGTTTTCTTGAGCTCTGAAGCTGCTGAGGTGACCTTAGGCTTCGAGCATGTCATACTAGTAGGGAAGATAATGTGAGGTTCTTCCTGCCTTGGTGCTTCAGTTTGGGCCGCAGCGGACTTCTTTTGCTTGGCATCCATTCGTGGGTCGATGCCAGGATGCCCAAGAGCTTTTCGCCATCTTCATTATGTGCTTGAACACATTTCTGCGCAAAGTACTTCATGCGCTCTCGTGAGCCTTTGGCTTCTTCACACTTCTTGTGAAATTGTTCCTTAAGATCATGCAGCATCTTCTTGAAGATCTGTACATCAGCCACACTGAGCCTGGCCATATTCTTCTTGAAATGAGCCTTCTCATAATCAATCTTGTTCTTGAGTTCGACATTTTTCTGAGCCAAGGCCAACTCATTGGCAATGGCTCCGTGAAACGTGACACTTATGTCCACTGGCAGCTGAACATCATCAATACTGATGCTTTGACCATCGAACCACTCATCGATGAAGTTGTTCAGAATGTCAACATCAAAGAGAGGCAGATCGTTGAAGATCTCCGCCTCTTGCTTTCTCTTGATTAGCATCTCAAGGGCTTCATCACCAAGATCTTCATCACTGGACAGATCAATGGTGTCTTCCTCGTTGCGCAGAACGGCAGCAGGAGTCAGATCATGCCCAAAAATCTTCTTGGGCTTCTTGGTTTTCTTGGACTTCTTGGCCTTCTTGGAGACACGAGACAAATCTTCAGACTGCACACTGGGTTCGGGAGGTGCAGTGGTAAACGGCTTCACCGTCGAAGCTTTTGGTGTGACAGAGGGTTTCGAGGCTTTTGACTTCTTATTCTTTTGCTTCTGTGGAGCAGGCGCATCTTCGGAGTCTGCGTCATCACCTGATTGCTCCACAGTGGCCCTTTGAGCGGTAATGTGGGAGAGAAGCCCATCGAAGCTGGTGAAGGGGCCGATGACATTCAGATTGGCATCATGCGTCCCATCCTGCCTAGGTGCAGATGGACCAGGGTTGAAGTTGAGTCCAAGATCTTTCTTGTTCTTCACAGCTGTCTCCTTAGCAAACTGATAGTTGCGCTTGAAGAGATTGTCTTCGCGACACCATAATAATGATGATGGGTCGACATTTTTAGGCTTTGGTCCACGGACCATGAATGGATAGAAGCCTTGAGCAATGGCTTCAGGCTTCGACTTAGGCTGCAGATTCCTGTACAGAATATCTCCCCATGGGCGCTTGATAGCATTCTTCTCTGCATATTCAGGGGTTACGAAGTTATACTTGAACCACTGTTTAGCCCAATATCTTCGAATCCATTGGATTCGGGTCTTGCGCTGGCCGTAACTTTCCTCGGGATCTGACTTGTACAATTCATACAGATCCGGAGGCAGATCTAGAGCTATGTTGCCTGTGCGCTGCCTGCCACCTTTCCTTGCTGATTTCTCTGTTGCCATTATATTCAAACTGATTGGCTTCAGAACAGTGAAAGGCTTCCGTCTACTGGTCAGACAAGAACTGGCTTCAAGGGAGTGAATATGATGCTATAACTCTGCAACTGAATGCACACTATGAGAACCAAGGGATTCTCCCACGGACATGTACATGTGATAGCATTAGAGGTGCGAGGGAAGGGGAAGAGGTCATATGCATTCTCAGAAGATTTTTAAGATAAATCAGTTTGAAGACATTGACCTCATAGAGCGAAGACATTCACTTATTTAAAGAGAGTTGGTTCCAGATTTGTATGAATCTATCAATAAGTACAAGTGAGGAATCTAACTAGTTATGAAGCATAATTAAATATTCTTAGCATGATATGAGATGCAGATAAGGACGGATCCAAAATTGGAAGTGTAGAAACCACTTTTGGTTGAAGGGGATGAATTTGACGGATCAAAAAGGCAGTAAAAAGTGAGATTTAATTACTGCTTATGAACTGCTAGACGAGGCAGAGTTAGAAGCCGAGTAGTTTAATCTCCTGCGCCCTAACTTGGCGGTGAAAGACACCTAAGGCGGTGGCGGAGAGGACGAGGTCCGCGGCTGGCGTGAGGATGGCATCGAAGAAGTCGTGGCAGCTAAGCGCTTCGTCGCCGGCATCGACGCGAGCTAGCGGAGGCGCTAGGGTTTGAGCGAGGTGGCGAGGTGGAAGAAGAGATAATGACCGCGAGGTGTGTGTATTTATAAGGAAAGGGACTACACAGGGTAATTGTAACATCCCAAATTTCCCATTTGGAATGTTTTACAATTATAGCTAAACATCTATGCATTACTGTTTGAATTGAGTGACATTTGAAGTATTTCAGAGGTTTTTGAGTTTGTTGGAATTTGAAT
>CAJFDF010005169.1:0-13200 GCA_904067115.1 Aegilops sharonensis | reverse complement strand
TGCCTTGCTGCCCCTACTGTCACTGGGAAATGACACCGCAAGATTGAACCCAAAGCTAAGCACTTCTTCCATTGCAAGAAAGATCAATCTAGTAGGCCAAACCAAACTAATAATTCGAAGAGACTTGCAAAGATAACCAATCATACATAAAATAATTTAGAAGATTCAAATATTGTTCATAGATAAACTTGATCATAAACCTACAATTCATCGATCTCAACAAACACACCGCAAAAGAAGATTACATCAAATAGATCTCCACGAGAGAGGGGGAGAACATTGTATTGAGATCCAAAAAGAGAGAGGAAGCCATCTAGCTAATAACTATGGACCCGAAGGTCTGAGGTAAACTACTCACACTTCATCGGAGGTGCTATGGTGTTGATGTAGAAGCCCTCCGTGATCGATGCCTCCTCCGGCGGAGCTCCGGAACAGGCCCCAAGATGGGATCTCGTGGGTACGGAAGGTTGCGGTGGTGGAATTAGGTTTTTGGCTCCGTATCTGATCGTTTGGGGGTACGTAGGTATATATAGGAGGAAGAAGTACGTCGGTGGAGCAACAAGGGGCCCACGAGGGTGGAGGGCGCGCCCTAGGGGGGTAGGCGCGCCCCCTACCTCGTGGCTTCCCTGTTGGTTGCTTGACGTAGGGTCCAAGTCTCCTGGATCATGTTCGTTCCGAAAATCACGTTCCCGAAGGTTTCATTCCATTTGGACTCCGTTTGATATTCTTTTTCTGCGAAACTCTGAAATAGGCAAAAAAACAGCAATTCTGGGCTGGGCCTCCGGTTAACAGGTTAGTCCCAAAAATAATATAAAAGTGAATAATAAAGCCCAGTAATGTCCAAAACAGAAGATAATATAGCATGGAGCAATAAAAAATTATAGATACGTTGGAGACGTATCAAGCATCCCCAAGCTTAATTCCTGCTCGTCCTCGAGTAGGTAAATTATAAAAACAGAATTTTTGATGCAGAGTGCTTCTAGGCATAATTTCAATGTAATTCTTCTTAATTGTGGTATGAATATTCAGATCCGAAAGATTCAAGATAAAAGTTCATATTGACATAAAAATAATAATACTTCAAGCATACTAACTAAGCAACTATGTCCTCTCAAAATAACATGGCCAAAGAAAGTTCATCCCTACAAAATCATATAGTTTAGTCATGCTCCAGTTTCGTCACACAAGAATGCTCTCATCATGCACAACCCCGATGACAAGCCAAGCAATTGTTTCATACTTTAGTAATCTCAAACTTTATAAACCTTCACGCAATACATGAGCGCGAGCCATGGACATAGCACTATGGATGGAATAGAATTTGATGATGGGGGTTATGTGGAGAAGACAAAAAAGGAGAAAGTCTCACATCAACGAGGCTAATCAATGAGCTATGGAGATGCCCATCGATTGATGTTAATGCAAGGAGTAGGGATTTCCATGCAACAGATGCACTAGAGCTATAAATATATGAAAGCTCAACAAAAGAAACTAAGTGGGTGTGCATCCAACTTGCTTGCTCACTAAGACCTAGGGCACTTGAGGAGGCCCATTGTTGGAATATACAAGCCAAGTTCTATAATGAAAATTTCCCACTAGTGTATGAAAGTGACAAAACAAGAGACTCTCTATCATGAAGATTATGGTGGTACTTTGAAGCACAAATGTGGTAAAAGGATAGTAACATTGTCCCTTCTCTCTTTTTCTCTCAATTTTTGGGCCTTCTCTTTTTTTATGGCCTTTCTCTCTCTTTTTATTCCTCACTTGGGACAATGCTCTAGAAAATGATGATCATCACACTTCTATTTATTTACAACTCAATGATTACAAATCAATACTAGAACAAAGTATGACTCTATATGAATGCCTCCGGCGGTGTACCGAGATATGCAATGAACCAAGAGTGACATGTATGAAAGAATTATGAACGGTGGCTTTGCCACAAATACTATGTCAACTACATGATCATGCTAAGCAATACGACAATGATGAATGTGTCATGATAAACGGAATGGTGGAAAGTTGCATGGCAATATATCTCGGAATGGCTATGGAAATGCCATAATAGGTAGGTATGGTGGCTGTTTTGAGGAAGATATAAGGAGGTTTATGTGTGAAAGAGCATATCATATCACGGGGTTTGGATGCACCGGCGAAGTTTGCACCAACTCTCAATGTGAGAAAGGGCAATGCACGGTACCGAAGAGGCTAGCAATGAAGGAAAGGTGAGAGTGCGTATAATCCGTGGACTCAACATTAGTCATAAAGAACTCATATACTTATTGCAAAAATCTACAAGTCCTCAAAAACCAAGCATTACGCGCATGCTCCTAGGGGGATAGATTGACCATCGCTCGTCCCCGACCGCCACTCATAAAGAGGACAATCAAAGAACACCTCATGTTTCAAATTTGTTACATAATGTTTACCATACGTGCATGCTATGGGACTTGCAAACTTCAACACAAGTATTTCTCAAATTCACAACTACTCAACTAGCACGACTTTAATATTACTACCTCCATATATCAAAACAATCATCAAGCATCAAACTTCTCTTAGTATTCAACGCACTCATAAGAAAGTTTTTACTATTCTTGAATACCTAGCATATTAGGATTATTTAAGAAAATTACCATGCTATTTAAGACTCTCAAAATAATCTAAGTGAAGCATGAGAGATCAATAGTTTCTATAAAACAAATCCACCACCGTGCTCTAAAAGATATAAGTGAAGTACTAGAGCAAAAACTATATAACTCAAAAGATATAAGTGGAGCACATAGAGTATTCTAATAATTTCCGAATCATGTGTGTCTCTCTCAAAAGGTGTGTACAGCAAGGATGATTGTGGTAAACTAAAAGGCAAAGACTCAAATCATACAAGACGCTCCAAGCAAAACACATATCATGTGGTGAATACAAATATAGCTCCAAGTAAAGTTACCGATGGAAGTAGACGAAAGAGGGGATACCTTCTGGGGCATCCCCAAGCTTTGGCTTTTTAGTGTCCTTAGATTATCTTGGGGGTGCCATGGGCATCCCCAAGCTTAGGCTCTTGCCACTCCTTGTTCCATAATCCATCAAATCTTTCACCCAAAACTTGAAAACTTCAAAACACAAAACTCAGCAGAAAATCTCGTGAGTTCCGTTAGCGAAAGAAAACAAAAGACCACTTCAAGGTACTGTAATGAACTCATTATTTATTTACTAGCCATAAAATCATCAAAATAAGCAAACAACACACGAAAAACAGAATCTATCAAAAACAGAACAGTCTGTAGTAATCTGTAACTAACGCAAACTTCTGGAACTCCAAAAAATCAGCCAAAATAGGAAGACCTAGAAATTTTGTTTATTGAACAACAGAAATTGGAATCCATATTTTATCGCGTTCTGGTGTTTTTTAACAATTGTTTTCGTGAACATAATGTTTCTGGAATTTTCTACAAGATCAAATAACTATCATCCAAGAAGATCCTATAGGTTTAACTTGGCACAAACACTAATTAAAACATAAAAACACATCTAATCAGAGGCTAGATCAAATACTTATTCCTAAACAGAAGCAAAAAGCAAAAAACTAAAAATAAAACTGGGTTGCCTCCCGACAAGCGCTATCGTTTAACGCCCCTAGCTATGCATAATAGCAAGGATAGATCTAGGTATTGCCATCTTTGGTTTTCAACTTTTTAGCGGAATCAAGCTCGAACCCGGGAGGTTCTTTACGTTTCCCTTCATATTCTGAAATTTTTAGATCTAAAGAATCCAACCGCTTATTGCAAAGTGTAATCAACATATTCATGCGGTGAATATTTCCGCTAACGTTCTTAAGAGGTTCAAGAGACTTCTGTAAAATCTTAGTTACTTCGCAATTTTTTTCAAAAACTTGTGTCTCTTCCTGGGTAGGATGAGGTCCCTTTTGTTGAGGTAGTGTTCCCACTATACCTTCTACAACTTCATGCGCAATATGGGGATCAATTTCAATAAAATGGCCTTTGGCAACACAATCCAAGAGTTGTCTATGAGACATATTTAATCCAACATAAAAATTGCGAAGCAAAATCCTTAGGTTCACTTCAAAGGTACAATTACGGTAAGACTCCATTATTCTGAACCAGGCATCTTTTAAGTTTTCTCCTTGTCTTTGTTTGAAGTGAAAGACTTCAAACTCAGGGGACAACGGAGTAGATAAGGGACTAGCCATAACGACAAGCAAACGGAAAAGAGGCGGACGAAAAAGAGAGGGCGAATAAAACGGCAGGGGTGAAGTGGGGGAGAGGAAAACGAGAGGCAAATGGCAAATAATGTAATGCGGGAGATAAGGGCTTGTGATGGGTACTTGGTATGTTGACTTTTGCATAGACCTCCCCGACAACGGCGCCAGAAATCCTTCTTGCTACCTCTTGAGCACTGCGTTGGTTTTCCCTTGAAGAGGAAAGGGTGATGCAGCAAAGTAGCGTAAGTATTTCCCTCAGTTTTTGATCACCAAGGTTATCAATCCAGTAGGAGGCTATGCGTGAGTCCCTCACACCTACACAAAACAAATAAATCCTCGCAACCAACGCGATAAGGGGTTGTCAATCCCTACCCGGTCACTTACGAGAGTGAGATCTGATAGATATGATAGGACAATATTTTTGGTATTTTTATGATAAAGATGCAAACTAAAATAAAAGGCAAAGGAAATAACTAAGTGTTGGAAGATTAATATGATGAAGATAGACCCGGGGGCCATAGGTTTCACTAGTGGCTTCTCTCATGAGCATAGGTATTTTACGATGGGGTGAAAAAATTACTGTTGAGCAATTGACAAAATTGAGCATAGTTATGAGAATATCTAGGTATGATCATGTATATAGGCATCACGGCCGAGACAAGTAGACCGACTCCTGCCTGCATGTGCTACTATTACTCCACACATCGACTGCTATCCAGCATGCATCTAGAGTATTAAGTTCATAAGAACAGAGGAACGCCTTAAGCAAGATGACATGATGTAGAGGGACAAATTCATGCAATATGATAAAAAAAACTTGTTATCCTCGATGGCAACAATACAATACGTGCCTTGCTTCCCCTACTGTCACTGGGAAAGGACACCACAAGATTGAACCCAAAGCTAAGCACTTCTCCCATTGCAAGAAAGATCAATCTAGTAGGCCAAACCAAACTGATAATTCGAAGAGACTTGCAAAGATAACCAATCATACATAAAAGAATTCAGAAGATTCAAATAGTGTTCATAGATAAACTTGATCATAAACCCACAATTCATCGATCTCAACAAACACACCGCAAAAGAAGATTACATCGAATAGATCTCCACGAGAGAGGGGGAGAACATTGTATTGAGATCCAAAAAGAGAGAGGAAGCCATCTAGCTAATAACTATGGACCCGAAGGTCTGAGGTAAACTACTCACACTTCATCGGAGGGGCTATGGTGTTGATGTAGAAGCCCTCCGTGATCGATGCCTCCTCCGGCGGAGCTCCGGAACAGGCCCCAAGATGGGATCTCGTGGGTACAGAAGGTTGCGGCGGTGGAATTAGGTTTTTGGCTCCGTATCTGATCGTTTGGGGGTACGTAGGTATATATAGGAGGAAGAAGTATGTCGGTGGAGCAACAGGGGGCCCACGAGGGTGGAGGGCGCCCCCCCCCTACCTCGTGGCTTCCCTGTTGGTTGCTTAACGTAGGGTCCAAGTCTCCTGGATCATGTTCGTTCCGAAAATCACGTTCCCGAATGTTTCATTCCGTTTGAACTCCGTTTGATATTCTTTTTCTGCGAAACTCTGAAATAGGCAAAAAACAGCAATTCTGAGCTAGGCCTCCAGTTAATAGGTTAGTCCCAAAAATAATAAAAAGTGAATAATAAAGCCCAATAATGTCCAAAACAGAAGATAATATAGCATGGAGCAATAAAAAATTATAGATACGTTGGAGACGTATCACTGCATCACCCTTTCCTCTTCGGCAGAAAACCAACGCATGCTCAAGAGGTAGCAATGTTCACCATTGAAAACTACTTCATCTCACGTGATGATCGGACATGGTTTAGTTGATATGGATCACGTGATCATTTAGATGACTAGTGGGATGTCTATCTAAGTGAGAGTTATTAAATAATATGATTAATTGAACTTTAATTTATCATGAACTTAGTACCTGATAGTTTTTTCATGTCTATGTTGTTGTGGATCAATGGCCCGTGCTACCGTTCCCTTGAATTTTAATGTGTTTTTAGAGAAAGCTAAGTTGAAAGATAATGGTAGCAACTACACGGACTGGGTCCTTAACCTGAGGATTATCGGCATTGCTGGACAGAAGAATTACGTCCTGGAAGCACTGCTAGGTGCAAGACCCGCTGCAGGAGCAACTCCGGACGTTATGAACGTCTGGCAGAGCAAAGCTGATGACTACTCGATAGTTTAGTGTGCCATGCTTTACGGCTTAGAATCGGGACTTCAAAGACGTTTTGAACGTCATGGAGCATATGAGATGTTCCAGGAGTTGAAGTTAATATTTCAAGCAAATGCCCGAATTGAGAGATATGAAGTCTCCAATAAGTTCTATAGCTGCAAAATGGAGGAGAATAGTTCTGTCAATGAACATATACTCAGAATGACTGGGTACCACAACCACTTGACTCAACTGGGAGTTAATCTTCCTGATGATAGTGTCATTGACAGAGTTCTTCAATCACTGCCACCAAGCTACAAAAGCTTCATGATGAACTATAATATGCAAGGGATGGATAAGACAATTCCTGAGCTCTTCGCGATGCTAAAGGCTGCGGAGGTAGAAATCAAGAAGGAGCATCAAGTGTTGATGGTTAACAAAAGGGCAAAGGGAAGAAGGGGAACTTCAAGAAGAATGGCAAGCAAGTTGCTGCTCAAGTGAAGAAGCCCAAGTCTGGACCTAAGCCTAAGACTAAGTGCTTCTACTGCAAAGGGACTGGTCACAAGAAGCGGAACTTCCCAAGTATTTGGCGGATAAGAAGGATGGCAAAGTGAAAGGTATATTTGATATACATGTTATTGATGTGTACCTTACTAATGCTCATAGTAGCACCCGGGTATTTGATACTGGTTCTGTTGCTCATATTTGCAACTCGAAACAGGGACTACGGATTAAGCGAATATTGGCTAAGGACGAGGTGATGATGCGCGTGGGAAATGGTTCCAAAGTCGATGTGATCGCCGTCGGCACGCTACCTCTACATCTACCATCGAGATTAGTTTTAGACCTAAATAATTGTTATTTGGTGCCAGCGGTAAGCATGAACATTATATCTGGATCTTGTTTTGTTACGATACGGTTATTCATTTAAATCAGAGAATAATGGTTGTTTTATTTATATGACTAATATCTTTTATGGTCATGCACGCTTGATGAGTGGTCTATTTTTGTTGAAAATCTCGATTATAGTGATACACATATTCATAATATTGAAGCCAAAAGATGCAAAGTTAATAATGATAGTGTAACTTATTTGTGGCACTGCCGTTTAGGTCATATTGGTGTAAAGCGCATGAAGAAACTCCATGCTAATGGGCTTTTGGAATCACTTGATTATGAATCACTTGATGCTTGCGAACCATGCCTCATGGGCAAGATGACTAATACTCCATTCTCCGGAACAATCAAGCGAGCAACTGACTTGTTGGAAATAATACATACTGATGTATGCGGTCCAGTGAGTGTTGAAGCTCCCAGCGGGTATCGTTATTTTCGGACCTTCACAGATGATTTGAGCTGATATGGGTATATTTACTTGATGAAACATAAGTCTGAGACATTTGAAAAGTTCAAAGAATTTCAGAGTGAAGTGGAAAATCATCGTAACAAGAAAATAAAGTTTATACGATCTGATCGTGGAGGTGGATATTTGAGTTATGAGTTTGATCTTCATTTGAAACAATGCGGAATAGTTTCGCAACTCACGCCACCTGGAACACCACATCGTAATGGTGTGTCTAAACATCGTAACCATACTTTATTGGATATGGTGCGATCTATGATGTCTCTTACTGATTTACCGCCATCATTTTGGGGGTATGCTTTAGAGACAGCTGCATTCACGTTAAATAGGGCACCATCCAAATCCATTGAGATGACACCATATGAACTGTGGTTTGGCAAGAAACCGAAGTTGTCGTTTCTTAAACTTTGGGGCTGCAATGCTTATGTGAAAAATCTTCAACCTGATAAGCTTGAACCCAAATCGGAGAAATGTTTCTTCATAGGATACCCATAGGAGACTATTGGGTACACCTTCTATCACAGATCCGAAGGCAAGATATTTATTGCTAAGAATGGATCCTTTCTAGAGAAGGAGTTTCTCTCGAAAGAAGTAAGTGGGAGGAAAGTAGAACTTGATGAGGTAATTGTACCTTCTCCCGAATTGAAAAGTAGTTCATCACGGAAATTAGTTCCAGTGATTCCTACACCAACTAGTGAGGAAGCTAATGATGATGATCATGAAACTTCTGATCAAGTTACTACCGAACCTCATAGATCAGCCAGAGTACGATGCACACCAGAGTGGTACGGTAATCTTGTTCTGTAGGTCATGTTACTTGACCATGACGAACCTACGAACTATGAGGAAGCGATGATGAGCCCAAATTCCGTGAAATGGCTTGAGGCTATGAAATCTGAGATGGGATCCATGTATGAGAACAAAGTGTGGACTTTGGTTGACTTGCCCGATGATCGGCAAGCCATAGAGCATAAATGGATCTTCAAGAAGAAGATTGACACTGACGGTAATGTTACTGTCTACAAAGCTCGACTTGTTGCAAAAGGTTTTCGACAAGTTCAAGGAGTTGACTACGATGAGACCTTCTCACCTGTAGTGATGCTTAAGTCAATCCGAATCATGTTAGCAATTGCCGCATTTTATGATTATGAAATTTGGCAAATGGATGTCAAAACTGCATTCCTTAATGGATATCATAAAGAAGAGTTGTATATGATGCAACCAGAAGGTTTTGTCCATCTTAAAGGTGCTAACAAAGTGTGCAAGCTCCAGCGATCCATTTATGGACTGGTGCAAGCATCTCGGAGTTGGAATATACGCTTTGATAATGTGATCAAAGCGTATGGTTTTATACAAACTTTTGGAGAAGCCTGTATTTACAAGAAAGTGAGTGGGAGCTGTGTAGAATTTCTAATATTATATGTGGATGACATATTGTTGATTGGAAATAATACAGAATTGCTGGATAGCATAAAAGGATACTTGAATAAGAATTTTTCAATGAAAGACCCCGGTGTAGCTGCTTATATATTGGGCATCAAGATCTATAGAGATAGATCAAGACGCTTAATTGGACTTTCACAAAGCACATACCTTGATAAAGTTTTGAAGAAGTTCAAAATGGATCAGTCAAATAAAGGATTCTTGCCTGTGTTACAAGGTGTGAAGTTGAGTCAGACTCAATGCCCGACCACTGTAGAAGATAGAGAGAAAATGAAAGTCATTCCCTATGCCTCAGCCATAGGTTCTATCATGTATGCAATGCTGTGTACCAGACCTTATGTGTTCCTTGCGATAAGTTTAGCAGGGAGGTACCAAAGTAATCCAGGAGTGGATCACAGGACAACGGTCAAGAACATCCTGATATACCTGAAAAGGACTAAGGATATGTTTCTCGTTTATGGAGGTGACAAAGAGCTCGTCGTAAATGGTTACATCGATGCAAGCTTTGACACTGATCCGGATGACTCTAAGTCACAAACCGGATACGTATTTATATTGAATGGTGGAGCTGTCAGTTGGTGCAGTTCCAAACAGAGCATCGTGGCGGGATCTACGTGTGAGGCGGAGTACATAGCTGCTTCAGAAGCAGCAAATGAAGGAGTCTGGATGAAGGAGTTCATATCCGATCTAGTTGTAATACCTAGTGCATCGGGTCCAATGAAAATCTTTTGTGACAATACTGGAGTAATTGCCTTGGCGAAGGAATCCAGATTTCACAAGAGAACCAAGCACATCAAGAGAAGTTTCAATTCCATCCGCGATCAAGTCAAGGAGGGAGATATAGAGATTTGCAAAATACACACGGATATGAATGTTGTAGACCCGTTGACTAAGCCTCTCTCACAAGCAAAAGATGATCAGCATCAAGACTCCATGGGTGTTAGAATCATTACTATGTAATCTAGATTATTGACTCTAGTGCAAGTGGGAGACTGAAGGAAATATGCCCTAGAGGCAATAATAAAGTTGTTATTTGTATTTCCTTATATCATGATAAATGTTTATTATTCATGCTAGAATTGTATTAACCGAAAACTTAGTACCCATGTGAATACATAGACAAACAGAGTGTCCCTAGTATGCCTCTACTAGACTAGCTCGTTAATCAAAGATGGTTAAGTTTCCTGACCATAGACCTGTGTTGTCATTTGATGAACGGGATCACATCATTAGAGAATGATGTGATGGACAAGACCCATCCGTTAGCTTAGCATAATGATCGTTTAGTTTTATTGCTATTGCTTTCTTCATGACTTATACATGTTCCTCTGTGAAAGTGCAACTATCCCTGGGTGGTTTTGGTAATTCCTAACAACATATAGCTCATTGAGCTAACATTATTCCAAGATAAATATTTCAGGAAAAGCTCAATGAATGGAATGGCATGGATGAGGAAAGTGGACCCCTCAAAATACTAAGGATAAAAGGATTGGCTCAAGCTCAAAGCTCAAGACTCTACATTTTATATTTTAGTGATCCAAGATCACATTGAGTCTATAGGAAAAGCCAATACTATCAAGGACGGATGAGGTGTTGCTGAATGGCTTGCTTGCTCAAAGTGCCAAGTGATATGCTCCAAAACCCTCAACTACTTTCTCACATCCACATATGACCTAAACCAAAAGTCAAACTCGGCCCCACCGATTCTTTCTATCCAGCGCCACCGAATTCAGATGTCATAGCCACTGCCACAAACCCTAGGCAAATCGGTCTCACCGATAGATATCTCGGTCTCACCGAGATGGGATTATAATCTCTCTGTTTCCCTTCATAACGTTTCGGTCCCACAAAATGAGCGATCGGTCCCACCGAGATTGCAATGTAAACTCTCTGTTTCCCTTTTGTAACATTTCGGTCTCACCGAAATGAGCGAATCGGTCCCACCGAGTTTACCTGACCAACTCTCTGGTTAGCTCATTACCAAAATCGGTCCCACCGAGTTTGTGTAATCGGTCTCACCGAGATTTCGTTATGCCCTAACCCTAACCATATCAGTCCTACCGAGTTGCATGTCGGTCCCACCGAAAATCCTAACGGTCACTAGATTTGCTGTATCGGTCTGACCGAGTTTCTCAATTCGGTCCCACCAAGTTTGGTAAGTTGTGTGTAACAGTTAGATTTTGTGTGGAGGCTATATATATCCCTCCACCCACTCTTCATTCATGGAGAGAGCCATCAGAACGAACCTACACTTCCAATACACATTTTCTGAGAGAGAACCACCTACCCTTGTGTTGAGGCCAAGATATTCCGTTCCTACCATATGAATCTTGATCTCTAGCCTTCCCCAAGTTGCTTTCCACTCAAATCTTCTTTCCACGAATTCCAAATCCTGTGAGAGAGAGTTGAGTGTTGGGGAGACTATCATTTGAAGCACAAGAGCAAGGAATTCATCATCAACACACCATTTGTTACTTCTTGGAGAGTGGTGTCTCCTAGATTGTCTAGGTGTCACTTGGGAGCCTCTGACAAGATTGTGGAGTTGAACCAAGGAGTTTGTAAGGGAAAGGAGATCGCCTACTTCGTGAAGATCTACCGCTAGTAAGGCAAGTCCTTCGTGGGCGACGGCCATGGTGGGATAGACAAGGTTGCTTCTTCGTGGACCCTTCGTGGGTGGAGCCCTCCGTGGACTCGCGCAACCGTTACCCTTCGTGGGTTGAAGTCTCCATCAACGTGGATGTACGATAGCACCACCTATTGGAACCACGGCAAAAACATCCGTGTCTCCAATTGCGTTTGATTTCTCCAAACCCTTCCCTTTACATTCTTGCAAGTTGCATGCTTTACTTTCCGCTGCTCATATACTCTTTGCATGCTTGCTTGAATTGTGTGTTAAGATTGCTTGACTTGTGCTAAGATAGCTAAAATCTGCCAAAGACTAAAATTGGGAAAAGGATAAGTTTTTATTTGGTCAAGTAGTCTAATCACCCCCTCTAGACATACTTTCGATCCTACAAGTGGTATCAGAGCTTTGGTCTCCATTTGCTTTGATTTCCATAGCTTTTGGTGGCCATAGCCTTGGTTTCACAACCTAGGAGAGTATGGCGTCCAGCGAGGGAAATTATCACTGTAGAGGTCCTTACTTTGATGGTACTAATTTTGCTAGTTGGAAGCATAAGATGAAAATGCATATTCTTGGACATAACCCTGCCGTTTGGGCTATTGTGTGTATTGGCTTGCAAGGTGAAATCTTTGATGGGAGAGAACGAAACCGTGAAGCTAGCGCGGAAGAGTTGAATATGTTGCAATACAACACTCAAGCTTGTGATATCCTCTTCAACGGACTGTGCCCCGAAGAATTCAACAAAATCAGCCGCCTTGAGAATGCAAAGGAAATTTGGGATACTTTGATTGATATGCATGAAGGTACCGACTCCGTCAAGGAATCCAAGTTGGATGTTCTTCAAAGTCAACTTGACAAGTTCAAAATGAAGGATGGTGAAGGTGTCGCTGAAATGTACTTGTCACAGCCCCAGATCAGCCCTAGAGCTTGCTTGTAACCAGTGGCATTGCATCCATGCATCATGTTTAATTTCATGAAAATTTGAAATGGGGATGACCAAGCCCTAGCACCAAAAACAATTCAAATAGGTTCAATTAAGAAATATTTTTCAAATGAACCAAATGGCCTTCAAAAATGTTCACCATTTTTGGAAAAATGCTGGAAACAGTAACCAGAGATGTTGCACATTTTTCCATGACATTTGGACTTTTGAATTAATTCATATGGTATTTGCATTTGGGCATTTAAATACTATAAAATATTTTAAATGCTCAAATAATCATAAACTTAAATGTTTGCTGTTGGATATTTTCCAAACAGTAGGCCTGAGCAAGTTTCATGATTTTTGGGGTAGCATTAGTATTTTTAATAAAGCCCTGAAAGTTACAGAAAATTAGAAAACTAAAACAAATAAGAGAGAGAGAGAGAAGGA
>CAJFDF010005168.1:0-13203 GCA_904067115.1 Aegilops sharonensis | reverse complement strand
CGGGGACGGCGACGGCCGGGGCAGCGACGGTGACGGGGGCGGCGACGAGGGGCGGGGACGGCCGGGGCAGCGACAGCGACGGGGACGGCGATGGGGGCGGCGAAGAGGGGCGGCGACGACGGTGCAGAGGAAGTAGAGGGAGAGATGAGAAATGAATTTTTTTGAATCAGTTTCTTATATAGAACACCCCTTTAGTGACGGTTGGAGCCACCACCCGGTACTAAAGGTCTGTTTTGGCCAGGCCAAGCGGCAGGAAGCGCCCCCTTTAGTACCGGGTTTTTTTATTTTCTTATTCTTTTGCTTCATTTATTTTTGTTTTATTTATTTTTGATTTGTTTTTACTATATTTAGAATTTCTTTGTGAATATTTTTGCTTTAGGTACAAAAAGTTACAAACTTTCCGTTAGTGCCGGTAGTTTTCAAATTTGAATAGTTTAAATTTTGAATTATTTGAAATTTGTGTGAATCACTAGTTTGTGAATAACTTAACTTTGAAAATAGATTTTTCAATGATTATTTTTTCTTATGTTTAATATTAGTGTGTTTTATCATTATATTCAATTTGGTAATTCTTAGGTTATTAAAAAAATGAAATTCTCTGTAACAGATGAGTTTTCGTCCGAAACCCTGATACTTCGAAAGAGATTGTCCATTTTATACACGAAGTGCATACAGTTTTTGCCGTAACCCTCTACTTTTTTGCACATGCTATGTGGGTGAAATTATGATATCATGCCAACTTTCAACCTTTTCTGAGTTCATTTGAAATGCTTTTCAATTTCAGGGTCATTTAGCTGAAAAAATCTCTAATTCATGAAAGAATTTGTTTGCACATAAAATTTCTTCGCATTTTAAATGCCAAAACACATAACTACCCTAACTATTACAGAGATTCCCTCTTGGGTGTGAAACACAGAAGAAAGTGATGATAGTGAAGCCGATCACATCCCAGATCTATGGGTGTGAAACTTATTCTTCGCGTGCGTCCCTTTGCGCTGTAGCCATGGAAAATCTTCATTATTTAACCGGATGCTCGGGTCAATATTCACTGTGAATGGAGCAATTTCATCAAACTTTTCATAATCTTCTGACATGTCTGTCTTGTCATCCACTCCCACGATGTTTCTTTTCCCAGAAAGAACTATATGGCGCTTTGGCTCGTCGTATGATCCATTCGCTTCCTTATCTTTTCTTTTTCTCGGCCTTGTAGACATGTCTTTCACATAAAAAACCTGTGCCACATCATTGGCTAGGACGAATGGTTCGTCTGCGTACGCAAGATTGTTGAGATCCACTGTTGTCATTCCGTACTGCGGGTCTTCCGTTACCCTGCCTCGTGTCATATTGACCCATTTGCACCGAAACAAAGGGACCTTCAAACCACCTCCATAGTTAAGTTCCCATATGTCCTCTATGTAACCATAATATGTTTCCTTTCCCGTGTCGGTTGTTGCATCAAAGCGGACACCACTGTTTTGGTTGGTGCTCTTCTTATCTTGGGCGATCGTGTAAAATGTATTCCCATTTATCTGGTACCCTTTGAAAGTCATTATATTCGAAGATGGTAACTGGGACAGCGAGTACATGTCATCTTCAATATCGCCATCATGCATGGCACGTTTCTGCAACCAACCGGCGAAAGTCCTCGTTTGTTCACGTGTAATCCAGTCGTCAGACTTCTTCGGGTGTTTGGATTGTAGAAAATTCGTGTGTTCCGCCATATACGGAGCCACCAAGGCGGAATTATGTAGAACTGTGTAGTGTGCTTCAGTGAGAGAATGCCCGTCCATACATATTATTTGATCCCCTCTAGCATGCCTTTTCCATCCAGTCTGCCCTTATGCCGCGATTCAGGAACACCAATCGGCTTAAGGTCAGGAATAAAGTCAATACAAAACTCAATGACCTCCTCATTTTCATGGCCCTTCGAGATGCTTCCTTCTGGCCTAGCACGGTTATGAACATATTTCTTCAAGACTCCCATGAACCTCTCAAAGGGGAACATATTGTGTAGAAATATAGGACCCAAAACAATAATCTATTCACAAAGGTGAACTAGGACGTGCGTCATGATGTTGAAGAAGGATGGTGGGAACACCAACTCAAAACTGACAAGACATTGCACCAAATCATTCTGTAACCTTGGTATGATTTCTGGATCGATTACCTTCTGAGAGATTGCATTGAGGAATGCACATAGCTTCACAATGGCTAATCGAATGTTTTCCGGTAGAAGCCCCCTCAATGCAACCGGAAGCAGTTGCGTCATAATCACGTGGCAGTCATGAGACTTTAGGTTCTGGAACTTTTTCTCTGCCATATTTATTATTCCTTTTATATTCGACGAGAAGCTAGACGGTACCTTCATGCGGAGCAGGCATTCAAAGAAGATTTCCTTCTCTTATTTGGTAAGAGCGTAGCTGGCCTGACCCTGATGTATGCCGTCTTTTCCGTGCCTACGTTGCTGGTCCTCCCGTGCCTCTAGTGTATCTTTTGTCTTCCCATACACGCCCAAAAAGCCAAGCAGGGTCACACAAAGATTCTTCGTCACGTGCATCACGTTGATTGCGGAGCGGACCTCTAGGTCTTTCCAATATGGCAGGTCCCAAAATATAGATTTCTTCTTCCACATGGGTGCGCGTCCGTCAGCGTCCTTCGGAACAGGTTGTCCGCCAAGACCCTTTCCAAAGATTACCTTCAAATCCTTGACCATATCATGTACATCAACACCAGTACGGTGGCGAGGCTTCGTCCGGTGATCCGCCTCACCTTTGAAATGCTTGCCTTTCTTTCTTACGGGATGCCTGCTCGGAAGAAATCGACGATGTCCCAGGTATACATTCTTCCTACAACTCTCCAAATATATACTGTCGGCATCATCCAAATAGTGCGTGCACCCACGGTATCCCTTGTTTGTCTGTCCTGAAAGGTTACTGAGAGCGGGCCAATCATTGATGGTCACGAACAGCAACGGCTTTAGGTCAAATTCTTCCTGTCCGTGCTCATCCCCACGCACGTACACCTATTCCATTCCATAGCTATAATAGTTCTTCAACTAATGGCCTTAGGTACACATCAATGTCGTTGCCGGGTTGCTTAGGGCCTTGGATGAGCACTGGCATCATAATGAACTTCTTCTTCATGCACAACCAAGGAGGAAGGTTATACAAACATAGAGTCACAGGCCAGGTGCTATGGTTGCTGCTCTGCTCCCCAAAAGGATGAATGCCATCTGCGCTTAGACCAAACCATACGTTCCTTGGGTCACCTGCAAACTCCTCCCTGTACTTTCTCTCGATTTTTCTCCACCGCGAATCGTCAGCGGGTACTCTCAACTTTCCGTCTTTCTTACGGTCTTCTCGGTGCCACCGCATCGCCTTCGCATGCTCTTTATTTTGGAACAAACGTTTCAACCGTGGTATTATAGGAGCATACCACATCACCTTGGCAGGAATCTTCTTACTGGGGCGCTCGCCCTCGACATCACCAGGGTCATTGCGATTGATCTTATAACGCAATGCACCGCATACCTGGCAAGCGTTCAAATCCTCTTACTCACCGTGGTAGAGGATGCAGTCATTAGGGCATGCATGTATCTTCTGCACCTCTAACCCTAGAGGGCAGACAGCCTTATTTGCTTCATACCTACTCTCGGACAATTTGTTGTCCTTTGGAATCATATTCTTTATCATTACCAGCAACTTTCCAAATCCCTTGTCAGATACACCATTCTCTGCCTTCCATTGCAGCAATTCCAGTGTGGTGCCCAACTTTTTTTGTCAGCTTCGCAATTCGGGTACAACAATATTGGGGTCATATTGCATGCCGAGAGAAAAAGGAAAAGATTTTACATAAGGGAAAGTCTACCACAGGGCCTAAAAATCATAGTTCCGAAAAGAAACTCCAATGATGCCATGTCGCACGTCTGCACCGTTTCTCCATAGTAGCGAGTCCTTTGAGAAGAGTATTTGATGGTTCGAAAACGCGCCCACCTTAAAAGGGTCTCTTGCGCCAACCATCCTGCAAGTAGGGCTCTTGATGAACCTGCTTATTGGCCTACAGGGCCCAAGCTGTGCGTCTGAGGATCAATAGTAATAATGGAGAAGGGACACAGTGTTTACCCAGGTTCAAGCCCTCTTAATGAAAGTAAAACCCTAGTCCTGCTTGATTATATTCGAGGGTATAAGGGTTACAAGAGTTGATCTACCACGAGATCGATTCGGCTAACCCTAGATAGCTAGCCTAGAAATGTTATGATCCCACCTCCGATCTAACCCTCCGATTTATATAGACACCGGAGGGGCTTAGGGTTTGTACAAAGTCAGTTTTACAGAAAGGAACAATATATCCGGACACTTATACTTGCCATCCACGCATGTGAGAGTCCCCACCAAACACGAGAGATAATCTTCTGTCTTGTATCTTGACGGCACATCACTCCGACCCACATAAGTAGACCGGACGCCCAAGGACCCCCTAATCCAGGACTCCCACAGCGTGCTTCTCCGAAATTTCGAATCCCGCAAGATCCGGAGACCGATGGGCATTCAATCGCATCGAAGATTTCATGCTCTGACCCACTCGAAGATTTACTGCATAATTCAATCGGTGATCTCAACAACCAGAATCAGTCGATGCGACTGAGGCAGGGTTAAAAATACCATTGTGCTTTCCAGATTCCCATAAAGCGCCTCCGAAACATGGAATCGAATCAGTACCAACATCAGCCCTTCTTCACTCGAACCTCAATCCATGCGGGGGCTAATGACGATGACATGTACCTAAGGTAGGGTCTTAGGCGTGACCTAGACACCCTACCCAAGCACACTGCCCTGAAGTCAAAGACATTCAAAGTCCAATAGAGGGTACCGACTGAAATCACCTTGAAGTGTAATCCACTCGACAGAAGATTCCACTCGGATACCCCAATTCCACTCGACCATTACAGAGTCGCTTGACCGCATGAAGAACCACTCGGAGCACAGAAGATCTAAAGCCACCTCAGAATGTGGCAACGGTCAGGCGTTCACTCTATAGTCATAAAGATTATTAATGGATGGCTTTACCAGTAACGCTCCTGTCTTAACTCACATTGAACCCTGTGTAACTGAGGGCTGCGAGGGTCCAGGCGCTCTCTATATAAGCAACTCCCCTCCTCAGGCACAAGGGTTTGCACCACCTGTAACTTCCACGCATAATCCAGTCGACAAGCCTCTGGGCACCGAGACGTAGGGTTCTTATCTCCTCCGAGAGGGGCCTGAACTCGTAAACTTGCGTGCACAACCTCACCGTAGCTAGGACCTTGCCTCCTCCTACGCACCCCCTATTCTTACTATCAGACTCATTCCCACGACAGGTCCGACGAAGGCACCGCCCTTTTCGCTCCCACCGAAGCCAAGCTTGACGGGCTCAAAATCATCGACTGATTAGCCACTTGCAGATTGTGCAGGTGGATGCTACAAAGCCGGAGCTATAGTTTCAGTTCATAGGGCTCATGGCCGGCCAAAAATGGCAAACGGTCGTTGGCGGTCATTTAGACTAGGTTTAGAGTACGATTTAGTTCAAATATGTCGAAATGTAATTAGTTTGCTTTGAACTTTATGAAAAGCAGCCGATTTTATCTAAAAATTATTCAAGTATGAATGAATATCGTACTGTTTGTTTAAATATCCATCAAATTTGTTCGCTTCTGTTAAATTCCTTCCAAAGTACAACCGTATGAAGTGCCCGTGGATGCCCCCCCCCCCCGGTATGTGGATGGATGCGGTGTCCCTTTTGCGGGTCAGCGTTGGAGATGCCCTAAAATTCGATGGAAGTGTGCAGCTTAAGTATGCGCAATGAAGGACGTTAGGGTGGTTTATCACATGAACGCTTCATGGTCCAAATACGGATAATTCAAGCCGTCGCAACACACCCTGATATGCAACCTAATTTCAACATTAGTCATACTTGAATATAAGTGGAGCGTAGTGACAACTGAAGCAAGTTTTGTCAAATTTTCCACCCCTTGCAACGCACGGGCATATGTACTACTCCCTTCGTTCCGATTTACTCGTCGTGGTTTTAGTTCAAATTTGAACTAAAACCACGACGAGTAAATCAGAACGGAGGGAGTAGTTATTAATAATTAGATAATTACATCGATGACGAGCAAGGCAGGCTTCACCCAGATGTTCCTCGTCCTCAAGCTCATTGCCGACTTATTCTTGTACACTAGACATGTCCATATCCTGAATTTCTGTTCTGTTACAAACCCATGATAGGCCTACATAGATAAACATGCTCTAAGTTAGGAGTTTTCAAGCTGAGAACTAGTACACACGACGGTTGAGCTAATTAATCTATAAAAAGGACAATTGAGCTAATAATCTATAAATGACTTGCTTTGCCAGCACTTCCCTGTAATTTACTAAAAACACATTTGTTAATTTGGGCCCTGCTTAAACATTTTGCTAGATACAAACTATATATGTGGGATTTATGGGCATATCCCAAACCTGCCTTTACCGGAAAGACAATATAATGGTTGGCAGCAAGCAGTTCTGGTGTGGCTGCACTACAACAAGCAAAAGAAAACCAGTAAATTGACTCCCATGCATCTATTGGAGGAAAGATCAACAGAGAAAACAATCCAAAAAATATACGGCACCGCTGAGTGTGCATAAAGTTCATGTGCCTGATACTGAGGCATGGGTATATTTTTTCGATGGATAACTATTTTTTATATTCTTTTTGGCACATACTACTTTTCGTAAAATTGATATTATCCATTCCAGTGTCCTTTCATATGTGCTTTAGTATATATTTTTGCAGGGATCTAAAATTTAATCCTTACAGACTAGCAATTATCTTAGTATCTTTTCGCCAGTTTCCATTACCCCAGAGAAACAATGTCTGCCGATTTACACCACAGAGCCCTGAGATTGTGCACTTCCTTTTTGCAACTCGCTCTCGAGCTACAAAAAGGAAACCATGCAGCATGGAGACTAGCAACATAGTTCAAGGGTTTTAACAAAATGCTCAGACTAACCCCGCAAAAATAAAAGCTCAGATTAAAAGCCACAAACAAAAGTAGTATTGAGAAAGACATTAATTACCTTGTCAAGCCTGCTTTACGTCCAAGAGATTCGACCATGCTGCCGATTCTACCTTGAACTGCTTTCTCCAGGCTGGCAACATGTATAGGAAGCCCATAGTTACTAGTTGTGTCAACATACATATACTACTACTTTTGTCCATGGTACTCATTGGCCATTCCCAAATGGGATGAGTTATTGTAACTGACAGAGCCACAGAGGTAAATGGGCCCAGACTGACTAATTAGGAAACTCACCTTTGTTAGGATAACGGTCAACTCTTTATCTTCATCCTTCCAGTATTTACCGACATCGCTAAGTTGGACACCTTCAGTTACAATTCCATTCCACACAAAAATCTTGTCTTTGCACTTCATGTCCTCCGTTTGATTTTCCTTTAGGGTCCGTCTTACCTTGATTGTTTGCGTGGATTGTGGTGGCAGGATCCCTGCACGCGGTTCTATTGCGTAGGACGCAGAATTGTCTTCATGAGCCCATGTATTGAAACCGACGATGTGATCTGTAACATTGACTATTTTAAGCAAGCGCAACATGGACACCCTCATGTTGGGAAGGTAGTTGAACGGGAGCTGTGGAGGATCAAACTGAATCAACTCGTCTGAGCTGCATAAGCTGCTTGTCTGCAAAAAAATGGAATGCAGCTGTTTCAAATCAAAAAGTCTGAGGATCTTGGATGAAGAAAAAATATGGAGTATAACAAGTCGAAATGTGTGCGAGTAGCAGGACAAACGTTTTGTTTTATATTTCAAGACGAAGGTAGTAGGACAAAAAATGTTGCAAAGCTAACAAATTGAAAAAAAATACCTACACATGCTCATTGAGCTTTCAAGGTAGGAGGATTCTGCTATCAAGAGTAAATTAATTTGTAAACACATTCGTTGCATAACTATGGAACTTAATTACCTTGTTATAAACAATTGGCGACTCCTTACTCCCTTCGTCTATAGCACAACCATCAAGGTCGCTGGCTTTGGCACCTTTACTCACTAAGCAGCTCCATACAAGGAACTTATCGTCTTGGCACTCACTAAGCAGCTCCTCCTTTTTCTTTGGTACCCTTTTCACAACCAGTCTTTGAGTGGACCGTGGTGGCTTAACTGTATTCTCGGTGTAGTACCGGGCCACATTCGAGATTTTGAGGGGACCGTCTTGGCATTGCTTCTTTTTCTTTGGTACCCTTTTTACAACGAGACTTTTAGTGGACCGTGGTGGCATAACTGCACCCTCAGGTTGTGTGTAGTACCGGGCAACATTTGTTTCCAGGTTATATTTATCAAAACCAACATAGCACTCTGCACTGTTGACTATATTAACTGAAAACACCAACGGCTTGTTTGGTATCAAGGGGAGGCTGAGCTCTGGCGGGTCAAACTGGATCAGCTCCTTTGAGCTACATGCCGGGCTTGCCTGCAAAGAAACAATATCATCATCAGTTCACTTTTACTGATTCATCGTTGCCATACAAGAAAAAACATTGCATTATTAGGAACTCACCTCATTAAGAATAATAAAGGGCAGTTTCTTACTCTCTTCCTCAACCATGTAACCGGTGATGTCTATGCTTTCGACACTTTCAGTCACAACACGGCTCCACACAAAGTAATCTTCTACGGGAAGATGACATATACGTTGTAGTATTTGTCTTTTAGTGGATCGTGGTTGCAGGATTCCTTTCGATGCTTCAGCTGCAGGTCTCTTGTCCCGCGCTGCATTCCTGCTGATGCTATATACATTGAAAGCAACGTAGAAATCTGTAGTGTTGACTACATTTACTATGAACTTTATTGCCTTGTTTGGCCAGTGGGGCATGCAGAGCACGGCGGGATCAAACTGGATCAGCTCATCTGAGGTTAATGAGCTTATCTGCAAAACAAACACGACTTTTAATCAATGAGAAAACATGCATCTTCGTCAATGCGTTTCTGCTGGAAACAGTTGGACTAGAAGTATATCACCATCGGAAACAAAATATCACAAGTGGGTTTGTGGCGCATCAATCATCACAGAGAGATGCATTCCATGATCATTTGACTACTTAGGCCTCCCGCCAATATAATTATCATAACGGTTATCAGTGCTATGTAATAAAAATATGAGGCGACATTGTAATTAAGAGATATTGAGAGAGAGAGAGGGTAGTAGTAGTAGTACCAAATTAAAGTTTAATGATGAATTACAAGTGGGTCACCATATTTATGATACTTGCATTGTGAGTGGCCTTACGGTCTGCCAAATACCCAAACCCCTATATCTCGGGATGTTTTCGCCTTGAGGTTTAACCACTTGGCTGAAAACGACTCCCTGCTAATCCAGCCCAGGGCACGTGTATTTTTTTTCGGAAATTACCGTGTAGGAATGCGTGGTGTATCTAGGTTTCCATTTAAAAAATTTGAACATGTGTACCGTTTGCGTTAGTTCGTTTAGTGTTTTTTGCTTCGTCGCTGCCATTTTCCTTCCGTGGAAAGCGATGCTGCTGCGATCTTTCCATTCAGATCGGGTTTTATCTGTTATGCGCTGCGGTTTTCCTTCCGTAGACAGCGGTGCCGCTGCGATCTTTCCATTCAGATGTTGCTGTCGCTGCCGCTTTGACCATTGGCTGCAGAGCTTGCTATCGTTTCTTATTGGTGCTGCTTTTCCCGCGTTTTCTGGAGTTTTTCCCATATACATGATGCTGTCGCTGCCGCTTTGATCGTTGGTTCCAGAGCCTGCTGTTCTTTCTCATCGGTGCGGATTTTCTCGCGTTTTCTGGAGTCCTGCTGTGTGGCGCGGGGCTACAATTAGGTTGCTTACCTTGCTGTAGTATTGCTTGCGGTTTTCATTGGTGTCTTATACATCCATGGTTGCTTCTTCGTCGAGCCGTAATGGACCGCGTTGCCCTGGACGGCCTTCTCGCTAGCGGGGGGCTTCGGTTGGTCGGCGCGGTGGTTTGGGCCAAGGTGCTGCTTCTGCTGCTTTGCTGGATCGGCCTATGCTTTCGCGAGTTGGTTCATCCTCTCATTCTCCCCCCGTCTTCTCGGGTTGGTCACTCTGTGTGGGGTTCGCCTTCTTCGCGTGTTAGTTCTGTGAGATCTCCTGTTTCGGTGGATCTTGTTAACCTTAATCTTGATTTCATGTATTAGCATATGTTTGAGTTTTGCATGTAGTTTATCTTACGACTGTTCCGGAAAGTCATGGCTGCAGCGTGCAAGGGAGCGAGATGCCATCCAATCGTGCGATGCGGCGTGGTAGTGCCATGTGAAGCGGCGAGCAGTGTGAGCAGCTGGAGCATGACAAGCTGCATTGTCAAGTAATTCCGGCTGATCTGGGTGAGTAAGTATCAGTTTGTTAGCATGCATGAAGTATGTGGCGTTAGTTGGTTAGTGGCCTACGTGGTGGCCGGGTTAGTGGGCATGTCCTACCCCTGGTGTATATATATGTACAGCATTGAGTTAATGAAAAATGAGGCCGAGAGGGCTAGAAAAAAATGTAGCATTGTGTACACCATGGGAATGGCCTCACGGCAAAGCTCTTGTGGTCTCCCTTGGTACATGTGTGTGTGTGTGTGTGTGTGTGTGTGTGTGTGTGTGTGTGTGTTTCTTCTTGTCTTGCGTGTTCTTATGAGACACCATGAAAGAGAGAGGAGAGAGTCATGTGAGAGGAGGAGGAAAAAGACGGCGCCGCGAGGAGGTGGCGCCAACAGATCTTGCGGCGCAATCTGGCTTGCCTCTTTTTTTTCTTTCGTTTGGTTGTGTTTGGCTGATTTTGTGGACTAACTGTTATGGTCTGTTGTTCAAATCAGGTGCTGATGTTTCTGCTGGGCGACGCAGGGAGCCGGTTGGGCAAGCTCCCTGTTGATTCCGCTCTTGGTTTGTGCTTTTAGTTTGATTAAATTTTATCGTTGGCTGTTGTTTGTTGGCTGTTGTTTGTTGCCTGTCTCCGCTATCCGCTGCCATCGTCTCACTCTCGGCAGGCCCTCTTCGCCTCCTCTGTTCTACAAAAAAACAGTAAGTAATCTTTACATCTCCATATGGGATGATAGATTGAAATTGTTTCAGTACTAAGGTTGAGATGTATGCAGGTTATGATTGTGCAGATAATTACAGACTTGCAGATAATAGTACCATGATGATAGATACATGACAGTGTTTGCGGTTTCTGTCGCCTTATTAGATCAATGTGTTTGATGTTGTTTCACTAAAACTCATATTTGTTCCATTTGTGACTTGCAGTTACGTACGGGTTTCAGTCCAACAGAAACAAATTCTGGTTTATGATAAGTGAGATACCTCTCTCCAAATAGGTAACGTCGCGTACCCTTTAGGGTTTTCTTCTCCTAGGCGGCGGCCAAGGAGACCCCTCGACCACGGCGAGGCTAGATTGGATCTCGTGTCTGGCCTCCAGTCCGGCGAGGTCCACGTCAGAAGGTGCAGCACGGTGGAACGGCTAACCTAGGCGGGGCGATCATGGCGAGTGCTGATTCGTCTACGTCTAGGGTTGATGGGCGGAAGAATAAGGAGCAGGAGGGAGGGAAGACGAAGGCGAAGGGGGACTGGGGGTCGGAAGGGCCGAGCGATGGAGCTAAGGTGTCACAGGAGGATTCATTGAATGACAAGCTCAAGTATATGAATCTCAGGGAGGATGAGGAGGAAGATGTGGTTCTGGAGGAAGATTTGGAAGAGCTGGAGAAGGATGCTGAATTCATGGCGCTGGCTAGGGTTCATACCAATAAAAAGTTCAGCCATGGGGCCTTTTATGGCAACATGAGGTCGGCATGGAACCTGGCGCAAGAAGTAGAGTTTAGGGCAATTGAGGATAATCTGTTTTCGGTTCAGATGAGCTGCTTGGGAGATTGGGAGAGGGTGATGAACGACGGGCCATGGATATTCAGGAACTGTCCCGTTCTGTTGGCTCCATATGATGGCTGGTCGGATGTGAAGGAGGTTGAACTATACACTTACCAGGTGTGGATGAGGGTGTTGGGGTTAAAGGAGAAAATGAGGTCTGCTAGTATCGCTAGGCAATTAGCCAAGAAGGCAAGGGATGTGGTGCGAGTGGACGAACGATCAGTCAAGGGGCAAGGTGGAGGCATTAGAGTGAGAGTCACGCTGGATGTGCCGAAACCTTTGACGAGATGTGCTAGTCTTACGCTAAGGCAGAAGAAGGTGTTTTTTGATTTTGAATATGTGAAGATGCCGGTGTTCTGTGGAGTTTGTGGTTTGGTTAGCCATGTAGCGAAGGAGCATGGTAAAGGAGTTCATGAAGAAAGTGCCATAATATACCCTATTTCTCTAATCGCGCCGGAGTTTAGAAGAGAAGAACAATGGGCACCACCGGGGAAGGAAGGAAGAGAGACAAAGGCTAGTTATGGAGGAAGAGGAGGAAGAGGGGGTGGAGTTTGGAGGAACCAGTCTACGAGAGAAAGGAATGATGACGATCTGAGGAGTACTGCCAGTAGCCCTGTGAAGCTCCCAAGTTTATCTCAATCTGAAGGCCACTTTAAAAGACGCCTGGAGTTTGAGGAGAAGCACCAGGGGGTTGGAGTGCAACTAATGTTGACTGATGGTAAAGAAGAGGATGATTCAGAGGCGAATGAAGCAGGCAAAGAAGGTAGAGAGGAGGTGGAGGATGACACTAACTCGCAAGGGAGTAAGAGGCACAAGGTGGATGAGACGGTAACTATGGACTTGGCAACATTGGCGGCCCCTAGCTCGGGGGACCGCCAGGCCAAATGATTCTCCTAGGATGGAACTGCCGCGGGATGCGTCAGTCCCGGGCAGTTCGGGCACTTCTGGAGGTCCAGAGGTGCTATAAACCAGATGTGCTTTTTCTGTCGGAAGCACATTTGTCTGACACGGGGGCGGAGAAGTTGATGACGAAGTTAGGGTTTCAGGAGCGGTTGGTTGACCCGAGTGATGGGAGGGCAGGAGGTTTAGTCATGTTCTGGAGAAGGGGAATGGATATCACAAAACTCGATGTTATGAGTAACTTTATTGATGTCATTGTTGATGATGGTAGGAAGTGGCGATGCACAGGCTTTTATGGAGAACCTGCAAGGGAATGTAAGCACAAATCCTAGGAGTATCTAGGATCGCTTCACCAGGTCATGGATATTCCATGGATGGTATTT
>CAJFDF010005164.1:455-13232 GCA_904067115.1 Aegilops sharonensis | reverse complement strand
TAGGTCGTCGTGGCACCGTTTGCGGAAGATGCGTTCCAGCATCACCCAATCGGGGAAGACGACGGTCTCCTCCTCCGGCTTTGGGGCGCCTCCGGTGGCCATGGCGATCGCGATCGGAAATAAAGCCGCCGCCGCCGCCCTAACCCTAACCCTAGTTTTTGGTGGAGACTAGTGGAGGGGGAGGAAGGAAGGGCGACAGACTCGATATTATACCATCTCATTGGGCCACAGACGCTAAAGAAGGGCGATAAACTAAAAGGGGCGGCTCATTGGGCCAGGAACTCAGTCGCACGGTATACCTTGCCAAATGGGCCGGCCCGGCACGGCACGGCCCGGCCTGAGATAAACGGGCCAGGCACGGCACGGCCCGCTGAGGCACGCGAACTAGGGAGCTCCTATGCGGCGCATTAAGCGCCGGTACAGGCAACCGGCGCCCACTGGCGCTATCTGGTGGGCCGGCCCAGGAACACGCAGAGAAAAACTCCAAAAAAAGCACTCCAACAGGATTCGATCTCGTGCCGTTTAGTTACGATGCAGCGTGCCTAACCAGTACATCTACTACAAGCTAGTGATTCATTTCAGCGCGAGAAATTTAACAACAACACTAACCGCACTATTTCTGGTAAAACAATTTAGAAAGACGTGATTTTTTGGAAAAGAAAAAAAAAACTGAAATAAGTTTAAAAAAATCGCAAATTAGAAAAAAGTTCATGTATTCAAAAACATTCACCAAATTTTATAAAAGATCACCGTGTATTACATAAAATTTCATTGTATTAAGAAAAATGTTCATTGTATATTATGAAAATTGTTCACCTTTGCATATAAAAATGTTCGTCGTGTATCATAAAAATGTTCATCGTATATTATGAAATTTTTCAACGTTTTTACTAAATGTTGAATGCGTATTCAAAAATTGTTCGACACATATATTCATATTGTTTCAAAAATGTTCATCGTGTATTATTTAAAATGTTCAATGGATATAAAAAATGTTCAGGATATATTTTTTTTATTTTTTCTATTTTGGTTTTGGTTATTCAATGAGTATACAATTGTTCACTATGTTTCTTAATTTTGTTCAGTACATATTACACAATATTCAATGTGTATTCACAAAATGTTCAACGTATTTTCACAAAATGTTCAGTACGTGTCCGAAAATTCTATGTATGGTGAACAATATTCAAATACACGTAGAACATTTTTTTTAAATACGATGAACTCCTTTTGCATGCATGCTGAACAAAATTTCTATACACGATGAACATTTTTTATACACGCTGAACATTTTTCAAAGTTCATCAAATTTGACAATAGTTCGTCAATTTTGAAAAATGTTCATCAATTTTGAAAGAAAGTTCGTCAATATGAAATAAAGTTACAAAATTCAAAATAAATCCCGCGCTTAGCTGATAAGAAGAAGGAAAGAAAAAGAAAGAAAAAGAAAAGAAAAACAGAAAAAAATCTTTCCACGAAAACAGGAAATAGAAAAAGGTTAAAAGCCTGTCAGTTAACACGAACTCGTAGGTTAGCTGAGTGGTTTGGCAAGCGCGCCTGTAGTCGTGAGATCCCTGGTTCGAAACATGGTTCTCACTAGAAAGTTTTTTGCGTTTTCAAAAACAGAAAAAAGAAGTGGGCCGGCCCAGTGCGGCGGGAGGGTGTGCGCCCGATTGCATCTATGCCTAAAACGGGCGCTTAAGGCGCCGTTTAGGATTTGCCCACGAACTAGTCGTGCCGTGCCGGGCCGGCACGCGTGCTGGCCTTCGAGGCCCAAGCACGGCCCGTGACTAAACGTGCTGGCCCGTAGGCACGTGTGGCCCGAGGTGGCCCGCCGGCACGAGGTGACCCGAGTTTTTTCAAAAAAAAAGCACGTCTGGCTGGAGCAGGCGCGGGGAACTCCTATGCGCCGCTTATTGCGGCAAGTAGTCACAGTTTCGCATAGGAGACGACTCGCCTGGGCCGGCCCACTAGCTAACCTCCGCAGAATGAAAAATCGGAAAAATAAAAGCGCGTTAGCTAGGAATCGAACCCGCGAGCTGCTGTAGATAAGCACCGCGCGCTAGCCAATGCGACACGCGAGTTAATATGAAAAATATACAGCGCCAGCATTAAAGGATCTGAGCGAGTCCATAGCCACTGTAGTAACACAGGTTTCTTGCATACAATTACATATTAAAACTTCTATTAAAATTTCAAGCGTAAAAAAGGATTTTTCTTTTTGAAACGCGACATTATTTGGGAACTGAATAGAAACTAAAAACAAGTAGGGAAAAAATTGAATACGAGAATAATTTCTAAATTATGAACTACTTTTCGACAGATTTGTTTAATAAATTCCTGAACATTTTCCGAAAACCCGAATATTTATAGAATCTTGAGAACAAAAATTCGATAATGGGAACAATTTTTCAAAAGCACAAACTTTTTTGAACGTACGATTATGCAAACAAATTTTTGAACCGGACTTAGTTACTGTAGTGAACAACTTTTTGAACGTTCGATTACGCAAACAATTTTTCTGAAAATGAACAAAATTTGAGTTTCCCAAACATTTCTGGAATTTCTGACATTTATTTAAAGCACAAACATTTTTTGAATCTTGAGAACGAATTTTGAAATGGAGAACAAATTTGGAAGCGTGAACAATATTTTAAAGCACAAAACATTTTTGAATCTTGAGAACAATATTGAAAAATCCCGAACAAATTTGGGAGCGCGAACAATTTTTTAAAGCACGAACATTTTTTGAATCTTGAGAACAAATTTTGAAACGGAGAACAAATTTGGAAGCGTGAACAGTTTTTTAAAGCAATGACATTTTTGAATCTTGAGAATAATTTTGAGAAATCCCGAACAAATATGGAAGCGCGAACAAATTTTTAAAGCACGAACATTTTTTGGATCTTGAGAACAAATTTGAAACAGAGAACAATTTTGAAAAATCCCGAACAAATTTGGAAGCGCGAATATTTTATGAAAACATGAACATCTTATGAAATCTGGTACATTTTCTGCATTTCGAAAGTTTTGAACTTTTTTTTGTAACGAGAACAATTTTTTAATTTTGAGAAATTTGTTCGAAAACTGAACTTTTTATAAAAAATACGAACAAAATTTGAATATTTTGAATTTATTTTGAAGAAAAGAGCAGAAAAAGGAAAAGAAATAGAAAGAAAACAAAAAAATCAGGAACAATTTTCAAAGTTGTGAACAAAATTTTGAAAATGTGAACACTATTTCAGAAATATGAACAAATTTTGACAAAAAGAACATTTTTGAAAATTTTAAACCATATTTGAATTATTTGAAAAGCTTAAAAAAAGGAAAAAATATTTAAAAAGAAAAAACAAAGAAAACGAGAATAAAGAAATAACAGAATAAGACTGAAGAAAAACCAGAAAGAACCAGTAGAAGGAACTGGTTTTAAGTTTTGTCGTCGCTTTTAGTTTCTTTAAGCTTAGCTTTGTTATTCATTCACATCCACGAGTCAGTCGTGATGGCAACAGCGGCGTGTACCTTTGCAGGAGGTCGTTAGTTTTTTTTTAGAGCAACAGGAGGGGGCAAAGCCCTCCCGGTTCCATATATATATGAAACCATAAGGTTCACAAGAGAGAAAAACATAAAGATCCAACATGCTACTACACAGCAGCGAAAAAACATCCCAAATTTTGCTCTAAAAGCATGAGCAAAGGGGAAAATGAAAGTTATCCCTATTACAGAGCGCTGTCCCCCTTTTATTATCAGAACTCCGTAAGACTGGAGACTTAAGCGGCAGAGATCATCTTCTCCGGATCTGCTGTCTTAAACCTTGCCTTCTTCAAAGGGGAAGGTTCAGGGGATGGCGGCAGCAGCAGCAGCTCCAGCGGGGTTGTCGGGCTGAGCACAGACAGCTTCTTGCTCCCAGCAGGTGGAGGGCTCCTCGATGCGTCAGTTTCACCCAGGGAGAGCATGTCAAGCACCCCAGCGGGGTCCAGGCGTGTCACCCCATCGAAAGCTGGAAGGGGTTCTTGAGCTTCTCTGAGACCCACTGGACGAATGTCTCGATCTGGGGGAGGTNTTCACCCAGGGAGAGCATGTCAAGCACCCCAGCGGGGTCCAGGCGTGTCACCCCATCGAAAGCTGGAAGGGGTTCTTGAGCTTCTCTGAGACCCACTGGACGAATGTCTCGATCTGGGGGAGGTAGTCCTTTTTGAACAGGATCATCCATTTCTTGATCATCAAGAGGATACGCCTCCAAACCTGTTTAATATCAGACCAGATAGCATTTTTAAACACATGTGCATTTCTAGTTTTCCAGGCGCCCCACAATATACAAGCACAGATGGAATTCAAAGCACATTGTTTCTTGCTAGCAGGCCAAAATCTTGCTACAGAAAGGTAGTCTTGTCCTACAGGAATGTTAAAGAAAGCAGACACATCCTTCCAGATGCTTTGAGCTACAGTGCACCCAAATAAGAGGTGGTCAATGCTCTCATTCTCAGTGCAAAATTCACAGATCAAAGTTTTCCTCATGTTTCTCTTATCCAAATTATCTCTGGTCATTAATTTGTTGTGGGCCAGGAGCCAGAGAAAAATTTGCACTCTGGGTGGGGAGACAATGGACCAGACAGAAGGAATATAAATGGGTTGAACCCCCCTGAAGTTGATGATGCTGTACAAGGAGGTAGTAGTATATATCCCTTTAGAGTCATATTGCCAAATGAGCGCATCGTCATCCCCATTATAAGAGACACTACTAAGGATCTGCTCTATGCACATCCAGGAATCTAGCATTTTATCAGTAAAAGTCCTCCTAAAGGTCAGTTTAATGGTGTTACCATCCCATACATCAGAGAGGGTAACAAAATGTTGATCACAGATAGTGTAAAGAGACCAGAATTGGACAGAAAGGGGGGAGGTACCAAACCAGGTATCTTCCCAGAAATTGATTTTCTTTCCATTACCTACCTGCCATCTATATCCAAATTTCAGGGCTTTACAAGCCCAGAGCACTCCTTGCCAGAACTTGGATGGATTAGGAGATTTACAAGCAAAGATGTTTGGGGAGTTCTTGATATACTTCTTGTCAACTATGTTCTTCCAGATCTTGCCTTCATCCATAATGTACCTTTTGACCCAGTTCCCCAGGAGACACAGGTTTACATCCCTGAGGTTGGGCACCCCCAAACCCCCATGCTCCCTTTTCATACACACTAGGTGCCAGTTGGCCAGGTGCAGTTTCCTATTCCCCTCGAAATCATTCCAAAGGCAATGAGCTAACTGAGTGTTAATCAAGTCAAGTGCCCATTTAGGGAATTTGAAGAAGGAGAGAAGGTAAACAGGTATACTAGAGAGGCAGGCTTTAATAAGAGTAAGTCTAGCAGCATAAGATAGGAGTTTCCCTCTCCATCCAGCCATCCTCTTAAGGATCTTATCTATAATAGGCTGGATGTCCTCTCTCCTCAGCTTATCATAGTGGAGAGGAACTCCTAAGTATTTTATAGGGAGCTTCCCTATAACACAGCTAAAAGTGTCAGCAAAACTAGCAGCTCTATCTGCATCCATCCCTAAGGTAATGAGCTCACTTTTACTATAATTGATCCTCATGCCTGACACTTGCTCAAAGCATTGAAGGATAGTCTTCATGTTACTGGCCTTATCTAGATTGTCCTCCAAGAAGAGGATGGTGTCATCTGCATACTGGAGGCAGATGACCCCACCAGGGAGAAATTCAGGGCAGAGCCCACTAATCAGATCCCTCTGAGCAGCTTTATACAGCATTCTGGTAAGGACATCTACTACAAGATTGAAAAGTAATGGGGAGACAGGGTCCCCTTGCCTAAGTCCTTTGCCAACGACAAAGAAGTTGCCTTCTACTCCATTAATTTTGACTCCTACAGAGCCCCCATGAGTAATCTGTTTGATCCAATGAATCCATTTGGGACAGAAATTTCTCCTGGAGAGGACTTCAAGCAGGAATTCTAAATCTACTTTGTCAAAAGCCTTCTCATAGTCTAGTTTAAGCACAACTGCAGGAGTTTTAGAGCTATGCACAGAGTGCAAAATCTCATGAGCAGTCACTACACTTTCTAGGATGTACCTGCCTTTTATAAAGGCAGTTTGATTGCTAGAAGTAAGAAAGTGCATGAGTTTAGCAAGCCTGTTAGTGAGCACTTTGGTGAAGATCTTGAAACTGCAGTTAAGCAGGCTGATAGGCCTAAATTTTTTCATGGAGGTAGCATCTTTCTCTTTAGGAATGAGAGAAAGAATGGCAAAGTTTAACCTATAGATATCTAATTTGCCAGCATGGAAATCATCAAAAAGGGCCATGAGGTCTTTTTTGATGACTTCCCAAAATTCTTGATAGAACATAAAAGACAAGCCATCAGGCCCTGGTGCCCCATCAGAGTAGGAACCAAAGACTGCTTCCTTCACCTCCTCCTCTGAGAAAGGGGATTTGAGCATGTCATTATCCTCATCAGAAACCTTATCAGTTTCATTGAAGAAGTCTTCCTTCAAGGTGAAATTTCTTTTACTCTCTTTTTTAAAGAGATCCTTATAAAAAGTAGTAGCCACACCTAATATATCTTTAGTGTCAGTCGCCACACCTGTGGGACCCTCTAAGGAGTGAATGAAGGTCTTCCTCCTCCTCTGGTTAGCAACAGCCTGGAAATACCTGGTGTTTCTATCACCCTCTAAGATATCTCTATCCCTAGCTCTTTGTCTAGCTTTTGTTTCCTCGACTAGCCAAATTTTTTGGAGCTCCTTATGGATATTATGCATTCTAGTAGTGTCAGCATCAGAGAGGGTGCTAGTCTCAGCCTCAATGTCAAGAGCATCATATTCCATAATGAGAGAACATTTAGTTTTCCTAATTTCAGCTCCTATATTCTTACTCCAACCTTTAGCAAATTTCCTAAACCTTCTAGTCTTCTCCTGCCAAATGTCCAGAGGGGAGATGCTTTTGACAGGAGCATTCCAGCATTTAGCAGCTAGCCCCTTAAAATTGTCAATGAGGAGCCACCACTTCTCAAATTTGAAGCTAGAGGCCTTGGGTACAGTGCCACCCCCTGAGTCCCAAAGCAAAGGGGTGTGGTCACTGCAAACCCTAGGGAGGGCCTGAGATGAGTTGAGGGGAAAAATCTCATCTAGCTCAGTGGTACAAAAAATTCTATCTATAGTGGACATGACAAGGTTATCCTGGTTGTTGGCCCAGGTAAATTGCCTGCCAGACATTTTAATTTCTAGCAGGCTCCAGATTTCTATCCAAGCATTGAATTTATCACACCATTTCTGGTCTACTTTACCATTGTTTTTATCACTATGATACCTAGTAAGATTGAAATCTCCACCAATCAGCGTTGGAGTGTCAATATCTAGCAGGAGAGAGTGAAGTTCAGAAATAAACTCCTCCTTGCCTTCCTCATAAGGGGACCCATATACAGCTACCACTCTAATCTTCTTCTGAGTAGATTTTAAAGTAAGAGTACAAGACACTGAGAACTTCTTGGCATCCCACTTCAAAATGTCAAAGATGTCTAAGTCTACTCCCATCAAAATCCCTCCTGCAGAACCCAAGGCAGGGAGGTGATGCCATTCAAAGCATCTATTGCCACTAATGGATTTCAGAAAGGCAGCAGAGAGCTCCTCTTTCTTGGTTTCCTGGAAGGCAATGATGTCTGCTTTGGTTTTATTTAAAGTATCATTAATATGGGGTTTTTTACCAAACGTGGTGATCCCCCTGATATTCCAAAATAGGCATTTCATCTAGATCTTTTTGTCCTGGGGTGCTTGCCCCGTCCATATTTGGCTACGTGTGTCCACAACGCGCTGTGATCTAAGTACTCACCATCAATCCCTTTTATCCCCGGGGGGGGGGGGTGCAGGGAGGACTACAGTTACCAACATCTTCTGAAAGCAAATTGTCTGGGAGCAAATACTCTATGTTCTCCAGAGATGCACTAGGTTCTGCAGCTCCACCATAACATGGGGATTGCCTGTGGATGGTAGAGGTAACCAGGTATTCTTCTACTTGTGGAAGAGTATCAGGACTAGGGTGACAGCTGGGGTTGTCATTGGTACCAACTAGAGCAAGAGGATCATATACAGTACTATTCGCTACATTATCACTAGGGTGCTTTGCAGCAGAGGCAAAATGATAAACATCATCTACAGCTACATTAACAAGACTAGGGGGACAGCTATAGCTGTCAGTAGTACTCCTAAGAATGGATAAATCTTCCCCTACTTTAGCTAGAGAACCATCAATTTCTACTCCTATTTGATCAGCAATACTTAAAAACTTTGGATCATTGAAATGTTCAAAAGAATTTTTAAGAATGGTACCTTTGACTGAAGTTTTATCTTTTCCAAGGTTCTGCACAGCTTTGTTATCCATGGCTATTTCCAACATAGTCCTCCCTCCCAGGTCAACCCTGGTGCTCCTCCTTTCTGGGACGATAGGCCCCCAAGTGTTTTTCCCTGATTTTTCCACTGGTGGGCCAGTGGGTATAGTCACATCAGCTCGAGTAATTTGTTCTGCTATCTCCAGGTCAACTTCAGCATCAGACATGTCTGAGTCAGTGAGCTCCATTTCCCTAAGAAGTGAGTAGCAGGTGTCATCAGCTCCATGTTCATCCATCAGTTGTAGAAAGGCCAGTGCTGCCTGCCTGTTGTTGAGTTGAGAAAGCCCAGAGGAGCTTGAGTTTCCACTGAGAGAGGCAGAGGCTGAGGAGTTAGAAGCCCCTCTTGCAGGGCCATGATCAGAGGTTGGATCCTCACTGTGAGTGTGAGAGTTAGTACCGTTCCCATTGACATCCTCTTCTAGGGCCTCTCCTCCAATGGGTGGCTCAGGGGGGATTTCAACAGTGATCTTTACGTTGTATAGATGTTCACCAATTCCAAAAAGTCTCTCAGCAGGAATGAGTGAGAAGTCTCTGCATCTGATTTTTATCCTGACCACCTCAAACAGGGACTTGAAATTGTCTTGCCAATCTACATCAAGCAAAGTCCCAAAGGCAGAGGCAAATTGTTCAAGCACTCCCCAATCTGTCCAAGTTGGGTCAAGGTTCTCCAGCTTCACCCAAACCTGTTGCAGCTCAGCAAAGTATTCCCAGTCACCTTTCCATGTTTCCACCTTAACAGTAGCCCCTTCCATAGATGGAAGCCCAAACATGGGGTAACCAGCCACCTGCTCCACAGGGATGTGTGGTGGGAATTTAACCAAGTAGGTCCACTCATCCAACTGTCTGATCTGCCAGGGCCAAGTGGTTTTGTAAATCGCTGAGAAGTTTTTGTTGAGCTCATCCTTAGAAACAGCACCAGATTCAATGTAAACTACTCCAACATTCTTCATCAGTCCAACATGCTGAGAGTTAATATCAGGAACATCTATCTGATAGTACCCAAGTCCTGTGGCCGCACTCCCAACATATTTTGCCACATTTCTTGGTTTCTTATTGATGGGGCAATCCCCAACCACATGAGTCACCATCTTGCAGATGAAACAGAAACTCTGCTTGGTACATTTCTCTCTAGTGTGTCCTGGCTCCCCACAGTTCGGACAGATTCCATCTGCATATGGTTCGTCAGCTCTAGCAGGGGTAGGGTTCCTCTCCTTCTGCTGATTCCTACTCTGCCTGTTCATCCCTTTGTCTCTCCTGTTGGACAGAGAAGGATTTCTGANGATTCCATCTGCATATGGTTCGTCAGCTCTAGCAGGGGTAGGGTTCCTCTCCTTCTGCTGATTCCTACTCTGCCTGTTCATCCCTTTGTCTCTCCTGTTGGACAGAGAAGGATTTCTGACTGCAATAGGATCACTAGTCTCAGCTCCGGTTGCATTTGTACCTGCATTCCCCACTTTTTGCTGCTGTTGTCCTGATGGTTGCTGTTGTTGTGGTCCTCCCTGTTGTGACCCTTGACCTGAATCTCCCGCAGTCGCCTGAGGGTTATGGCTCTGGTCAGGCCAGGCCATAGGGTTCCTCCACTGGTTGGACTGCTGCTGCTGGAAGAAAGGCCCTGGATAACCCCACGGTGGAGGCCCTTGGAAACCAAAATTGGGGACGAATTGCTGTGGTTGGCCAAACTGCAGGTCGAATCCAAGAGGGGGCCAGTTACCTTGTACCATAGTCGGTCCAGGCAGCGGGGGAGGGCGCTGGAGGCGTTGCTCAACCGAGGCAGATCGATTCCTATTGTTCCTTCCGCGCCCTTGGCCACGCCCGCGGTTATCAGCCATGTCTTGGATCTCCGCGAGAGTCGGCTTCGGCCCCTTCCAAGTACTGCTAGCAAGAGATATGGTGGTGGTGGGGAGGAGCGGAGGTGGGGCACCAGGGGCGGCGGCAGGGAAGCAATCTGCGGCGGAGAAAGCACGAGCGCCGACCAGTTCCTTGCGGATCCAGACGCGAATGGAGCGAGCCGGAACCCTAGATATATCCTGAAGCAGCCCAAAACGGGGCCCGTTGGCCCGGTCCACAAACATGTCGGATCCCACATCCCAGGTAGGCACCGCGCTGCGTGGCCACGAGGGAACCCGCCTCATCCAACTGACAGGTAGGCCTAGACCAGTCGAAAGAGGCCCATCTGCAGCGGCGGAGCCCAGCGCTCGTCCGCTGACCGGCGGGGCCCAGGCCCGGCAGCTGCTCAGACCCGCCATGGATGAGGCCTGCGGCGGTAGCGGCGCGGTCAACGCCGACGACGGAGATGCCCCAGCTAGGCGAGAGCCACCTCCAACCCCACAGCCAGAGGAGAGGGCGCGGTGTCGACGGCGGCCACCAGCAGAGGCAATCGAAGCCTGGGGAGGTTCAGCGGCGCGACGGAGTGGGGAATCAATGGCGAGCCCATCTGCGACGGCGGAGTCCAGTGCCCGTCCGTTGACAGGTGGGGCCCAGGTGCGATAGCAGCCCAGACCTGCTATGGATGAAACCTGCGGCGGTGGCGGTGCGGCCAACGCCGACGACGGAGGAGCTCCAGTTGGGCGAGAGTCACCTCCAACCCCACGGCCAGAGGTGAAGAGGGCGCGGGGTCGACGGCGGCCACCAGCAGAGGCAATCGGAGCCCGGGGAGGTTCAGCTGCGCGACGGAGTGGGGAATCGACGGCGTCCCATCCTGCTGTCGCTGTAGAGGCTCCCGGAGCTGCGGGACCCAGAACGAGGGAGGTCACCACCTGGGCTAACGCTCCCAGAACGTGACCCAGCGCGCCCGCTGCTCTGGATCTGGAGAGGAGAGCTCCGCAAGTGCCTAGGAAATCGCTCGACTCCGGGCAGCATGCGGCCACGCTCCTCTCCGTTGGAGTAGCCGGCGATGGCAATTGCTAATCTCCTCCTCGCCTTCTCTGCAGAGCGCGCCTGCGCCAGGATTGAGGAACGCCGGTGTCGCGGTTCCCCTTTCCCCTGTGCATCTCGCGCCTCTCCATCCGCCATGGAGCGCAGCACTCGCCCCCGCCCAAGGGAAGCGGGCGCGGGGCACGGCCGGGGAGGTGGACGTGACGCAGATGGAGGTCAGCGGCGGCGGGGAGGAGCGGGATCCGGCGAGGTGGGGAGGCACGGCGCGGGCGGGCGGAGCGGGGACGGGCGGCATGCGGAGCAGAGGACGCTGTAATGTGTTGGGGTGAAGTCAATGCTTTAACCTGGCACAGATGTCTTGTTAAACTGCTTTTAATATCGCGAAGCGAAACTAGTTAAATGGGCCGGCCCAGGGTGAGCTGTGCCCTGTGCGAAGCGGCGACTACTTGCCGCAGTAAGCGGCGAATAGGAAATTCCCAAGGGCGGTGCAGGGCTGCTGCGCTCTCGTCCGCTTGTGCCATCGATGCAACAATGCAGGGCTTTTTTTTAGCATCAGTACAGACACAAGCGCTCATATACACGCGCATACAGTCATTTCTATGAACGCACACATGCACACCCTACCCCTATGAGCATTTCCGAGAGACTGAGCCGGCATATCATCTTGAGACTTACGAAGTCACCATAGGCGCCTCGTTGTCGACGGGAACGTCTCCTCCCACTGAAAGCGCATCGCCGAAAATCCTGAAATAAATCAAGAAATAATGCGAGCACCAGGATTTGAACCCTGATGGGTTGGGGATACCATTGTCCACCTAACCAACTCAACCACAGGTTGATTCGCGCAGCAACGCAGGGCTGCAGCCTGCATGCATGCATGCACGTCACGTACTCACGTTTCGCTGCTTTTTTTAGTACATGTTTCGCTGTCCCTCGTATGTGAATGTGGCACTAGCATGGTTAAACTGCTACATTTATTACTTCCAAAGAATTGTAGCACATTGATTAAAGCATGCCTCATTAGAAGGAACAATAAATATAGAAAGTAAAAAGATTGTGACAATGTGTCATCATGTGGGATAAATATAGAGCTTTATTAAAGCATGCCTCATTAAAACCTTCCGTGCCTAAGAAGTAAAAGAGTACAATGCCATGCTCTAAATTACAAAAGGAAATAAAAATTACAAAAGGATAAGAAAATTACAAAGGGAAAATAAATTACAAAGATAGAACTACACGGCTTGGTGCTCCGCGACACAACATTAAGTACAGCTTGAGCTATGTTTTCACCAGTATGTGCTTCGTCAATTAATTCGAATCCTATAATTCTTTTCTGTAGTTCCCATTTTTTGTTAACATAATGAGCGACCACACTAATGTAGTCTTGCTTTGCCCGACCACTCCAGATATCAGATGTTAAAGAGACTGAAAAAGTGCATGTAGTAAAATCATCTTTTATTGTCCGAAGACTAGTTTTGCATAATTTTTTCATATCCCTAGATGTAGTTTGTCTAGA
>CAJFDF010005161.1:0-10352 GCA_904067115.1 Aegilops sharonensis | reverse complement strand
AAAGTGACAGAAACTAACCTAGAATAATCAATCACATGTGAAAAATAAATTTATTTGCTAATTAAAATAATAGGAAAACAGTAGCTAGTTAATTAATTAAGAATAGCATGATTCTGATTAAAACTATTTTTTTATTAATCCTAAAATACCCAAATTAATTCCTACGGTTAGGCAATGTCAAAACAAAGTTGGAACAAAAAGAATCATCCAAAAATAATTTTCTTAACTCATTTTATAGCAGATTTACTATTCTGACTAAATCTAAAATAAAGCAATTTTAAATAATTTTAACATACCTAATTATATTTTCTACAGAAACTATAAGAAATTTGCAAACCAACAAAAAAAGAATCACTAAAAACTATTAAGTAAAATAAAAGTTATGAATTTTTCAAATCTGGAACTATTCTGTTAAAACAGAAAAACGAAAATAAAGAAAAATAGCCTAATGGGCCTAACTAACGCACTGAGCGTAACTTAACTAAAACAGGCCTAGGGTTTAAATGAATCGGGCCGATCTAAATAATAAAAAAAACCCTAACTTAAAATTAACCGGAACTAACCGGACCGAACCGGGTTTTAAATAAAAGAACATACCCCTTCGGGGGTTTCTAATCTACGCCGTAGGGAGTAGATCGGACGGTGGGGGTGAAGTCCGGTGGCTTACCGGAGATCGATGGCGGCGGCGGCTCGGGCGGCGAGTGCGTCGGCGTCTCCGGTGGTCGGGGAGGTCGGCGGAGGGCTCCGGCGGGTGCGGCGCGACGAGGGGGAGCGTCTGGTGGAGTTGGTGGAGCTCGGGGTGGGCTAGGGCGTCGGCGGCGAGGTAAATGGCGGCGGCGGCGGTCGGGTTACTCCGGCGAGCGCTGCAGCGAGGGAGAGAGGGTCCAGCGAGGGGGCGAGGGGGGGAATGGGGTGCGGGGAGGGTTTATATAGGGGGGCGCCTCGGCTTGGGCGAGGGGGCAATCGGGAGGGGGATCGAATCCCGGATCCTTCGGGATCCGGCGAGCGGCGGCGCGGCGGGTGGCGTGGGCGAGGGGTTGACGACGGGTGGGGGCCCGCCTGGCAGTGGGGAGAGGGGAGCGGGGCTCGGTCGGTTGGCCGACCCGGAGGGGTTTCGGCGCGAGGGGGGCGCAGCTGGGCTGGCTCGGCCGCTGGTGGGCCTCTGGGCTGCGCCTAGCGCTGCGGTTGCCTCGGCGCTGGCTGGGCCAGTGGCCTGGCTGACGCCTGAGGTCTTTTTTTTTCTTTTTCCAATTTTTTTAAAAGATAAAAACGGAGATAATAAATAATATATAAATATTTTATATAGGACATATATATACCAAAATGATCAGGGGAATATTCCCTATCATTTGAACATTTTTCCAGGGGCAAAATCCAAACTTTATAAAAAATCCATTTTTTCAAAATTCAAATAAAACTCAAATTTGAATTTCAAAACTTTTGGCATTGTTTTCCTCTGATATTTTTGGAGTGTCATGTTTACTCCTCTCATACTTTTGCTCAAGTATTTATCAGGCATAAATTTTTGAAATGATTCCCACTTGCCAAAGTTTGAATTCAAATTCCAAAACTCAAAATCTTCTGAAACTTCAGAAACTTCAAATGCCACTCAAATTCAAACAGAATGCATAGACGCTTAGCTATAATTGTAAAACATTCCAAATAGGATATTTGGGATGTTACACCCATGAACTTCCTGCACACGCTGGAGTGTTACGGTGATCTCTATTTGGACGATGTTGTTGATGGCCCAGCAAGCACTTTGTAACGGTTGTACTCCTACTGAAAATGAAATATAAAGCTCTTCCTTTATTTACCAAAAAAGAAGGAACAATAGTAAGAATCGTCGTCCCGGTAAAACGGCTTTTTCATGCCGAAGGATCTTGTACTCGGTAAGAAATTTTCCGTAGATGCAGCATTCCTCCTATTATAATTTCGTTCTAGATTTGGTTGTCACATTGGCATGCTTCTCTCTTTGGTTCCTGCACCACATGTCACGTGTGTGGTTGATTACTTTGCTAACCTTGAACTTACGAAATCGAGAAGGAGCCTAACCCTCCCTCGTTGTAATGGGTCAGTAGAAGCTGAGATCCGCACCGATTTTGGTACTCCACATGGATCCATCCAAACACATGCAGGTGAAGCAATGCTTGACCATGACTCTCTGTGTTCAGATCTCGTCGGTTTCTGATGCTCTCTCCTGTAGTGTAGACCTCACAAAGTAGAGATTTAAAATTTCAACTATCTTCAATAATGTTCCTATGTTTCAGTCATAAATCATAAACACAATCACTGTTTCTTATATGCTTTCTTCATGAAAAATGAATAAGTTTTGTACCCTACGTTATAACAAGTTTCTTTGTTGGGATATAGTGTGATGTTCTATTTTATTCTGCTCTGAACTGGAACCTACAGTACGTCCCACCAGGGCCAACCGAACAAGGCAACCGCAGCAGGCACAGGTAGGGATCTGTTTTGACAGAGCTTTGACAGATCATAGTCCGTGCGGAGCCCGAACATAGAAAGCGCCACCCACATCATTTTTACATGCTTACTTCACGTAAGACGGAAGGCCCTTCATGCCAGTTAGGTGAAAGGAAAAAATATCACAAAACGAGACGTAGATGTCCAAATGATATATGCATGACCACATGGCCATAATTGTATGATCTAGCTGCAAACTCCCAGTATAAATGGTGAAGCTAGCTAGCTAAAGATCGATAGCCCAGTAACATGCCGTCAAACCATTTCTTTTATTCTTAACCAAGTATCGGATATTGGAGTGAAACAAATGTCATACATGGGCAGTGGAAAGGGCAAGGAGTTCAAGAGTGTGGGCATCAAGTCAGTCTCAGGGCGGAGTTTGGACGCCCTGCATANTTTGGACGATGTTGTTGATGGCCCAGCAAGCACTTTGTAACGGTTGTACTCCTACTGAAAATGAAATATAAAGCTCTTCCTTTATTTACCAAAAAAGAAGGAACAATAGTAAGAATCGTCGTCCCGGTAAAACGGCTTTTTCATGCCGAAGGATCTTGTACTCGGTAAGAAATTTTCCGTAGATGCAGCATTCCTCCTATTATAATTTCGTTCTAGATTTGGTTGTCACATTGGCATGCTTCTCTCTTTGGTTCCTGCACCACATGTCACGTGTGTGGTTGATTACTTTGCTAACCTTGAACTTACGAAATCGAGAAGGAGCCTAACCCTCCCTCGTTGTAATGGGTCAGTAGAAGCTGAGATCCGCACCGATTTTGGTACTCCACATGGATCCATCCAAACACATGCAGGTGAAGCAATGCTTGACCATGACTCTCTGTGTTCAGATCTCGTCGGTTTCTGATGCTCTCTCCTGTAGTGTAGACCTCACAAAGTAGAGATTTAAAATTTCAACTATCTTCAATAATGTTCCTATGTTTCAGTCATAAATCATAAACACAATCACTGTTTCTTATATGCTTTCTTCATGAAAAATGAATAAGTTTTGTACCCTACGTTATAACAAGTTTCTTTGTTGGGATATAGTGTGATGTTCTATTTTATTCTGCTCTGAACTGGAACCTACAGTACGTCCCACCAGGGCCAACCGAACAAGGCAACCGCAGCAGGCACAGGTAGGGATCTGTTTTGACAGAGCTTTGACAGATCATAGTCCGTGCGGAGCCCGAACATAGAAAGCGCCACCCACATCATTTTTACATGCTTACTTCACGTAAGACGGAAGGCCCTTCATGCCAGTTAGGTGAAAGGAAAAAATATCACAAAACGAGACGTAGATGTCCAAATGATATATGCATGACCACATGGCCATAATTGTATGATCTAGCTGCAAACTCCCAGTATAAATGGTGAAGCTAGCTAGCTAAAGATCGATAGCCCAGTAACATGCCGTCAAACCATTTCTTTTATTCTTAACCAAGTATCGGATATTGGAGTGAAACAAATGTCATACATGGGCAGTGGAAAGGGCAAGGAGTTCAAGAGTGTGGGCATCAAGTCAGTCTCAGGGCGGAGTTTGGACGCCCTGCATATCTCACGGTGGAGGTCATCCAACTGATTTTGCCGCTGTTCCATCTGAGTATGTGGCCATCGGAGATGTTGTTGTAAGGGCCGTGGCCTTGGCCATCGAAGGCAATGTTGTCCAACACTCAAAGAAATCTTCCTGACTGCGGCAGGTGCTGGCTCAGGGTGGCGTGCATTCTGGCAACGTTTACCACCATTGCACCTGGCATGAAGAGCGGGACGAGAATAACTAGCAAGATCATCTCGAGACGGCTCATGCTGCAGCGCTACTTTCCTTTTTATAGTGGTATACATGAGTGTCAAGTGTTCCTATTCGATTCAATTATGAGAGAAGCGGTGAACGTGCTCCGAGTCCAAGTTGAGTCTGATTTTATTTTATTTTTGCTTCGACTGAAAGTCATGGACCAGCTAACAGTTTTTGTTGCCCTTGTGCCCCAATAAATGGTTGGATTTTACCAAATTTTACATTATTTTAGAAATACATTTAAAAACATTTAAATTATTTCAAATTCCAACTATTTTCAATAATATTCCTATCTNTTTGGACGATGTTGTTGATGGCCCAGCAAGCACTTTGTAACGGTTGTACTCCTACTGAAAATGAAATATAAAGCTCTTCCTTTATTTACCAAAAAAGAAGGAACAATAGTAAGAATCGTCGTCCCGGTAAAACGGCTTTTTCATGCCGAAGGATCTTGTACTCGGTAAGAAATTTTCCGTAGATGCAGCATTCCTCCTATTATAATTTCGTTCTAGATTTGGTTGTCACATTGGCATGCTTCTCTCTTTGGTTCCTGCACCACATGTCACGTGTGTGGTTGATTACTTTGCTAACCTTGAACTTACGAAATCGAGAAGGAGCCTAACCCTCCCTCGTTGTAATGGGTCAGTAGAAGCTGAGATCCGCACCGATTTTGGTACTCCACATGGATCCATCCAAACACATGCAGGTGAAGCAATGCTTGACCATGACTCTCTGTGTTCAGATCTCGTCGGTTTCTGATGCTCTCTCCTGTAGTGTAGACCTCACAAAGTAGAGATTTAAAATTTCAACTATCTTCAATAATGTTCCTATGTTTCAGTCATAAATCATAAACACAATCACTGTTTCTTATATGCTTTCTTCATGAAAAATGAATAAGTTTTGTACCCTACGTTATAACAAGTTTCTTTGTTGGGATATAGTGTGATGTTCTATTTTATTCTGCTCTGAACTGGAACCTACAGTACGTCCCACCAGGGCCAACCGAACAAGGCAACCGCAGCAGGCACAGGTAGGGATCTGTTTTGACAGAGCTTTGACAGATCATAGTCCGTGCGGAGCCCGAACATAGAAAGCGCCACCCACATCATTTTTACATGCTTACTTCACGTAAGACGGAAGGCCCTTCATGCCAGTTAGGTGAAAGGAAAAAATATCACAAAACGAGACGTAGATGTCCAAATGATATATGCATGACCACATGGCCATAATTGTATGATCTAGCTGCAAACTCCCAGTATAAATGGTGAAGCTAGCTAGCTAAAGATCGATAGCCCAGTAACATGCCGTCAAACCATTTCTTTTATTCTTAACCAAGTATCGGATATTGGAGTGAAACAAATGTCATACATGGGCAGTGGAAAGGGCAAGGAGTTCAAGAGTGTGGGCATCAAGTCAGTCTCAGGGCGGAGTTTGGACGCCCTGCATATCTCACGGTGGAGGTCGTCCACCTGATTTTGCCGCTGTTCCATCTGAGTATGTGGCCATCGGAGATGTTGTTGTAAGGGCCGTGGCCTTGGCCATCGAAGGCAATGTTGTCCAACACTCAAAGAAATCTTCCTGACTGCGGCAGGTGCTGGCTCAGGGTGGCGTGCATTCTGGCAACGTTTACCACCATTGCACCTGGCATGAAGAGCGGGACGAGAATAACTAGCAAGATCATCTCGAGACGGCTCATGCTGCAGCGCTACTTTCCTTTTTATAGTGGTATACATGAGTGTCAAGTGTTCCTATTCGATTCAATTATGAGAGAAGCGGTGAACGTGCTCCGAGTCCAAGTTGAGTCTGATTTTATTTTATTTTTGCTTCGACTGAAAGTCATGGACCAGCTAACAGTTTTTGTTGCCCTTGTGCCCCAATAAATGGTTGGATTTTACCAAATTTTACATTATTTTAGAAATACATTTAAAAACATTTAAATTATTTCAAATTCCAACTATTTTCAATAATATTCCTATCTTTTAGTCATATTTTATAAACGCAATCAATGTCTCTTATATGTTTTCTTCATGAAAAATGAATTTCCAATTTTGTGCCCATGTTAAAGCAAGTTCCTTTTTTGGGATATTGTGTGATGTTCTAATTTATTCTGCTCTGAACTGGAACCTGGAGTACGTACCACTAGGGCCAACCGGCCAAGGTAACCACACCAGGCACAAGTAGGGATCTGTTTTGACAGAACCTTGACAGATCATAGTCTGTATGGAGCCCGAACCTACAAAGCGTCACCCACATCATTTTTACATGCTTATTACACTAGTAGAAAAAGGGTCATTTGTCTCGGTTCTGAAACCGGGACTAAAGGGTCGGTACTAAAGCCGCCCCCCCCCCCCAGTCATGGTTTTTATACGAACCGGGACTAAAGGCCCTCCACGTGGCCGCTGTCCCGGTTGGTGTTACTATTAGGGAACGCAGTAATTTCAAAAAATTTCCTACGCACACACAGGATCATGGTGATGCATAGCAACGAGAGGGCAGAGTGTTGTCTACGTGCCCTCGTAGACCGAAAGCGGAAGCGTTAGCACAACACGGTTGATGTAGTCGTACGTCTTCACGATCCGACCGATCCAAGTACCGAACGTACGGCACCTCCGAGTTCAGCACACGTTCAGCTCGATGACGTGCCGCGAACTCCGATCCAGCAGAGCTTCACAGGAGAGTTCCGTCAGCACGACGGTGTAATGACGGTGATTATGTTGCTACTGACGCAGGGCTTCGCCTAAGCACCGCTACGATATGATCGAGATGGAATATGGTGGAGGGGGGCACCGCACACGGCTAAGAGATCAAGAGATCAATTGTTGTGTCTATGGGGTGCCCTCTCCCCCATACATAAATGAGTGGAGGAGGGGGAGGGCCGGCCCTCTCTATGGCGCGCCCTAGGGGAGTCCTACTCCCACCGGGAGTAGGATTCCCCCTTTCCTAGTAGAACTAGGAGCCCTTCCAAGTAGTAGGAGTAGGAGAGAAGGAAAGGGGAAAGAGAAGAGAAGGAAGGAGGGGGCGCTGCCCCTCCCCCTAGTCCAATTTGAACTAAGCCTTGGGGGTCGCGCAGCCTCCTCTCTCTCTCTCTTTCCCCTAAAGCTCAATAAGGCCCATATACTTTCCGGCGAATTCCCGTAACTCTCCGGTACTCCGAAAAATACCCGAATCACTCGGAACTTTTCCGATGTCCGAATATAGTCGTCCAATATATCGATCTTTACGTCTCGACCATTTCGAGACTCCTCGTCATGTCCCGGATCTCATCCGGGACTCTGAACTACCTTCGGTACATCAAAACACATAAACTCATAATACAAATCGTCACCGAACGTTAAGCGTGCGGACCGTACGGGTTCGAGAACAATGTAGACATGACCGAGACATGTCTCTGGTCAATAACCAATAGCGGAACCTGGATGCTCATATTGGCTTCTACATATTCTACGAAGATCTTTATCGGTCAAACCGCATAACAACATACGTTATTCCCTTGTCATCGATATGTTACTTGCCCGAGATTCGATTGTCGGTATCTCAATACCTAGTTCAATCTCGTTACCGGCAAGTCTCTTTACTCATTCCGTAAGACATCATCTCGCAACTAACTCATTAGTTACAATGCTTGCAAGGCTTATAGTGATGTGCATTACCAAGTGGGCCCAAAGATACCTCTCCGACAATCGGAGTGACAAATCCTAATCTCGAAATACGCCAACCCAACAAGTACCTTCGGAGACACCTGTAGAGCACCTTTATAATCACCCAATTATGTTGTGACGTTTGGTAGCACACAAAGTGTTCCTCCGGTAAACTGGAGTTGCATGATCTCATAGTCATAGGAACATATATAAGTCATGAAGAAAGCAATAGCAACATACTAAACGATCAAGTGCTAAGCTAACGGAATGGGTCAAGTCAATCACATCATTCTCCTAATGATGTGATCCCGTTAATCAAATGACAATTCATGTCTATGGCTAGGAAACATAACCATCTTTGATTAACGAGCTAGTCAAGTAGAGCCATACTAGTGACACTCTGTTTGTCTATGTATTCACACATGTATCATGTTTCCGGTTAATACAATTAGCATGAATAATAAACATTTATCATGAAATAAGGAAATAAATAATAACTTTATTATTGCCTCTAGGGCATATTTCCTTCAGTCTCCCACTTGCACTAGAGTCAATAATCTAGTTCACATTGCCATGTGATTTAACACCAATAGTTCACATCACCATGTGATTAACACCAATAGTTCACATCGTCATGCGACCAACACCCAAAGGGCTTACTAGAGTCAATAATTTAGTTCACATCGCTATGTGATTAACACCCAAAGAGTACTAAGGTGTGATCATATTTTTCTTGTGAGAGAAGTTTAGTCAACGGGTCTGTCAAAATTCATATCTGTATGTATTTTGCAAATTTCTATGTCTACAATGCTCTGCATGGAGCTACTCTAGCTAATTGCTCCCACTTTCAATATGTATCTAGATCAAGAGTTAGAGTCATCCAGATCGGTGTCAAAGCTTGCATCGACGTAACTCTTTACGACGAATCTTTTGTCACCTCCATAATCGAGAAACATATCCTTATTCCACTAAGGATAATTTTGACTGCTGTCCAATGATCTACTCCTAGATCACTATTGTACTCCCTTGCCAAACTCAGTGTAGGGTATACAATAGATCTGGTAGAGAGTATGGTATACTTCATAGAACCTATGGCTGAGGCATAGGGAATGACTTTCATTCTCTTTCTATCTTCCGCCGTGGTCGGGCTTTGAGTCTTACTCAACTTCACACCTTGCAACACAGGCAAGACTTCTTCAAAATCTTGTCAAGGTATGTACTCATTGAAAAAACTTATCAAGCGTCTTGATCTATCTCTATAGATCTTGATGCTCAATATGTAAGCAGCTTTACTGAGGTCTTTCTTTGAAAAACTCTTTTGAAATACTCCTTTATGCTTTCCAGAAAATTCTACATTATTTCCGATCAAAAATATGTCATTCACATATTTTTATCACAAATGTTGTAGTGCTCCAACTCACTGTGACGCCCCTGATTTAATCGTACACTAATCATGCACGCAAACGTGTACGATCAAGATCAGGGACTCACGGGAAGATATCACAACACAACTCTAAAACATAAATAAGTCATACAAGCATCATAATACAAGCCAGGGGCCTCGAGGGCTCGAATACAAGTGCTCGATCATAGACGAGTCAGCGGAAGCAACAATATCTGAGTACAGACATAAGTTAAACAAGGTGCCATAAGATGGCTAGCATAAACTGGGATACAGATCGAAAGAGGAGCAGGCCTCCTGCCTGGGATCCTCCTAGCTACTCCTGGTCGTCGTCAGCGGGCTGCACGTAGTAGTAGGCACCTCCAGTGTAGTAGTCGTCATCGACGGTGGCGTCTGGCTCCTGGGCTCCATCGTCTGGTTGCAACAATCGAGTATAGATAGGGGGAAAAGGGGGAAACAATGCAACCGTGAGTACTCATCCAAAGTACTCGCAAGCAAGGAGCTATACTACATATGCATGGATATATGTGTAAAGGGCCATATCAGTGGATTGAACTGCAGAATGCCAGAATAAGAGGGGGATAGCTAGTCTTAACGAAGACTACGCTTCTGGTCACCTGTCTTGCAACAGGTAGAAGAGGGAAAACTGAAGTCCTCCAAGTAACATCACATAGCAATAATCCTACCCGGCGATCCCCTCCTCATATCCCTGAGAGAGAGCAACCACCGGTTGTATCTGGCACTTGGAAGGGTGTGTTTTATCAAGTATCCGGTTCTAGTTGTCATAAGCTCAAGGTACAACTCCAAGTCGTCCTGTTACCGAAGATCACGGCTATTCGAATAGATTAACTTCCCTGCAGGGGTGCACCATCTTACCCAGCACGCTTGATCCCATTTGGCCGGACACACTTTCCTGGGTCATGCCCGGCCGCGGAAGATCAACACGTCGCAGCCCCACCTAGGCACAACAGAGAGGCCAGCACGCCGGTCTAAACCTAAGCGCGCAGGGGTCTGGGCCCATCGCCCTGAGCACACCTGCACGTTG
>CAJFDF010005156.1:1772-13268 GCA_904067115.1 Aegilops sharonensis | reverse complement strand
GCCTCGAATGCCGCCGTCACCTCGTCGTCCCATGCGAAGGCGTCGCGGCGCAGCAAACGCGTGAGTGGCAATGCGATGAGGCCGAACTCCCAGATAAACTTTCGATAGTATCCCGCGAGGCCGAGAAAACCGCGAAGAGCGCGCGATGAGTGAGGCGGCAGCCAGGCTACGACAGCCGCCACCTTGTCGGCATCCAGAGCAACCCCATCGGTGGAGATGACGTGGCCGAGGTAGGCGACTGAAGGCGTCCTCAACGAGCACTTTGAGCGCTTAAGATGAAGATGGTGCGCCTGAAGCTCGTTGAAGACGATGGCGACGTGATGGAGGTGCTCCGCCCATGAGGCGCTGTAGATAATAATGTCATCAAAGGAAACAAGCACAAATCAACGTAAGTAGGGCTGGAGGATGTTGTTCATCAGAGCCTGGAAGGTTGCCAGGGCGTTGGAGAGCCCGAAGGGAATCACCAAGAACTCGAAGTGGTCGTGTTGAGTCCGAAACGCAGTCTTGGCGATATCGTCCCGGTGCATGCACACCTGGTGGTACCCCGACCAGAGATCGAGCTTGGTGAAGAAGCGCACCCCGTGTAGCTCATCTAGGAGCTCATCGACCACCGGAATAGGAAACTTGTCCTTGAGTGTGAGAGCATTAAGGGTGCGGTATTCGATGCAAAAGTGCCAGGTGCCGTCTGACTTGCGGACGAGAAGAACCGGCACGGTAAACGGCGATGTGGAGATCCGAATGATGCCTGCGGCGAGCATGAGTGCAAACTGCCGCTCCAACTTGTTCTTCTGCAGCTGCGGATAGCGGTAAGGANTCATCGACCACCGGAATAGGAAACTTGTCCTTGAGTGTGAGAGCATTAAGGGTGCGGTATTCGATGCAAAAGCGCCAGGTGCCGTCTGACTTGCGGACGAGAAGAACCGGCACGGTAAACGGCGATGTGGAGATCCGAATGATGCCTGCGGCGAGCATGAGTGCAAACTGCCGCTCCAACTTGTTCTTCTGCAGCTGCGGATAGCGGTAAGGACGGACTGCCATCGGTGCGGAGACCGGCAGGAGATCGATACAGTGATCATAATCCCGGGCTGGCGGAAGGCCCCGCGGCTAGGTGAAGAGGTCGCCGTGCTGCTGCAGAAGGTGATCCAGTAGTGGGTGCTCGACCTCGGAGGTAGCCGCTGCCAGCTTAAGCTGCGGCGTCGCTGGTGCGGCGCCCCTAACACCGTCCCACCGGATGCGGCGGCCTAGCCGCCAGAAGGTCATCATCAGAGCGTTGAAGTCCCAAAGTATGGGACCGAGGGTCCGCAGAAAGTTGACGCCAGGGATGAAGTCAAAACAGCCCAAGTCAATTCCCGCACATGTGATGGAGAAGTGTTCATAGCCGATGGTGATGGGAACGTTCCGTGCGAGACCATGACACCGGAGGCGATCGCCGTTGGCCACCATGACCCGAAGTTGCTCCTCGCCCGTCGGCTGAAACGCTAAGCGATGCATGGTAGCCTCGAGCAGGAAGTTATGGGTGGATCCTGTATCCACCAAGGCCACCAAGCGCTCGCCGTGGATCGTCACCGGCAAGAGCATGGTCCGCTCATCGTGGGTGCCGGCGAGCGCGTGGAGAGAGGCCACGAGGGCCATTGCCGTGGCAGTCGCGGGTGCGGCCTCAGCAGCCGCTGGGGGTGGTGGTGCATCGCCCCCATCGGCTAGGGCATCCTCCTCGATAAAGTCGACCATCTCCAAGTAGAAGAGGCGCGGGCAGACTTGGCTCGGCGTATAGGGCTCATCACAGTTAAAGAAGAGGCCCTGGCGCCGCCGCTCCATCTACTCCGCCGGAGAGAGACGACGGAAGGATCACGTCGTGGCTGGGGTAGTAGTCGCCGGAGCGGCCGGAGGTGGCCGGCCCGGCGCAGGGGGAGGTCGGGCGGCCTGTCAGCCTCCTCGAGCCGGGGAGGCCGACTGCATGGCCTGGGTGTGAGCCTTGAAGGCGCGGGCGTAATACATGGCCGTCTAGAGATTCCGAGGGCCGCGAACCTCCACGTCCACGGAAAGTGATCCGGAAGGCCACCGACAAAGAGGTCGGCCCGCTGCTGAGCCGTCACACCTGACGCATGGCATGCCAGGGCCTGGAAATGGTCGGCGAAGTCCTGCACCATGGAGGTGAAGGGAAGGCGGCCGAGCTCCGTCAGGCTGCCCCCGCAAACCGGAGGCCCAAACGAAGGAGGCAGAGCTCGCGGTAGCGCTCCCAAGGGGCCATGGCGCCCTCATCCTTCTCGAGAGCATAATACCGTGTCTGTGCTACGCCACGGAGGTGGTAAGAGGCGAGCCCGGTACGCTCCGATGCAAGGGTGCGCTGCCCGTGAAAGAACTGGTCGCACTGGTTGAGCCAGTTGAGGGGGTCCTCCGTGCCGTCATATGTGGCGAAGTCGATCTTGGCGAAGTGCGGCGGTGTCTGGGTCGGAGCGCCATGTCGAGCTGGCTTGGAGGTGCGGAGCAGCGAGGCGGGTGGCGCCTGGTCGGAGTACTCCAGGTAGTGACCCGCGGTTCTAGATGGCCCGCCGAACTGCGGAAACAGGGTCGGCTGTTCGGGAGCCGTGGTGTAGACCGGTGATGGTGAAGACCCAGCCGCCCACGCGGGTAGTGGCGGCAGGGAGGGTGGAAACCGGACCTGATGAATCGGTAGGCCGGCCGGCGAGGGCGGCCCTGGGCTGGGCAGAGGTGGCGCCGGCAGTTGCAGCGTCTGTGGTGGAGGGTGGGCGGCCGCGACGGTTGTCGTGGAGGAAGGCGGTTGCAGATGCCATAGGCGAGCCACAGCTGGCGGCGGCTGCAGGTGCCACAAAGGAGCCGCGGCTCGAGGTGACCCGTCGGGGTGCCCCGCCTGGATAGGCAGCAACGGTGGCCCGTTGCAGGCCGGCGTGCCCTGGGACGGCCATGGCAGCGTGGGGTGCCGTGCCTGGAATGGCAGCAGCAGCGGCACGCTGCATGCAGGCGTGCCCTGGGACGGTGACGGCAGCGCGGGGTGGCCGTAGGAGGCAATCGGGCGTAGCCGGCGGTGATGCGTACGGCCCGGCCAGGTACTGGTGGTAGTGGTTCAGATGGAGTCCCTGGACGGCCATCACGAGATCCCGCAACATATTGGTGACCTGTTCCGGCGTGAAGACAGCGGTCGTCGGCGGTGCGGAAGTGACGGGGGTCGGCGGCGGTGGGAAACCCGCGGTGGTGACCGGGCCCGGCAGCGTGGGGGCCCCGGCGGTGGTCATGGGGGCGGTGGTGACGATGGGCAGCGGCGGCAAGGGCGTTGATGAAGACATTATCGAACCTGAGTCTCTGGATACCAAATTGGTAGAACCAGGGGTCCTACCGGACCTGCTCCTTAGGTTGTAGGGGAAGACTGGGGCAGTTGGGGGCGAGGGGGCGGCTTTGGGCGCGCGGGCGTTGTCGCGAGGTTGAGGGAGGGAGGCGGCGACTGAGAGAGGTAGGCGGCTAGGGTTTAGGGTCCGGCTCCTCTGGGAGCCGGGCAATAGAATTCTTCTTATTGCTTAATCTCAAACGTAGTCTTACAGCTAGTATATATAACCACGATGCTAAAAATAAGACAACTTGTGGGCCAAGCCCCTAACTAAACCTGCCCGATGGGCCTCGTACGGGCATAAGTCTGCCCGGTCATAACACAAGTAATGGCCGAAGAAGGCATGTTCGTCGACTACGGTTTTGCTGAATCTCGGTGGTGGTCATCATGGCCTCATGGTATCAACAGTCGTTGCGAGGTTTGTAATCTTCTTGAAAATTACCTTACAAAATCAAATTTGCAAATGAAGAAGTAATATATACACATAAAATTCTTGTTCACATCAGAAGGAAACCAAATTTTCTAGTATGGGTAATACAATGTCAACTCCAAAATTTGTGAGATACAATCTGACTTCTAGTGGCTCTATTGTCGAACTGAGCAAACATATATATGCTCATGGGTGTACCAGTACAATAGCCAGGTATGAATCAAGAAACGGTAGTCGAAGGGTCCAATAAGTGTTAGTAATATGCAGGCTAGGATCCATTACTCATGCATTATCTTACACCCGCAAGCTGTTTTTATGAAGCACAATGAGCTGTCAACACCGCATTGGAAGAGATAAAAGGTCCATAGCTTGGAAAGATGCAGAGCATGCTTAGAAAATAGGTCAGATTAGTGACGCAAGATATAATATGATAGGAAAAACTATTGTGGTTCTTCTATCAGTGTACCTGCAGAAACATGGAGCTAATTATATATTTAAGGCAGAAAGAGCTAGTTATATTTAATGTTGCTTTGGTAAGAGCTAGTCATATTTACTATGTGTTTCTTCTATCAGTGTACCTGCAGAAACATGCAGAAATATGAAGTCATCTGCCTGCTCATCGTACATATGTGACCTTCCCTCCACATTTCAAAAACTTATGTTTTATAAGATTAACCTGTTTGCAAAGTTACACGAAAGGACATGGAAACATTGTGAACTGCATCGGAGTTCTAAAATTTGTAGAAAAATTGCATCTAATGTCCTCACTTGAAAATATAAACCTATAATTGACATCTAAAGACTACTAATTTGAACTCTAGCTCTAAGTACGACAACCAAAGCATCAGATACAAGTTGTTGCAAGCGGCATATTACTTTGTAGTAGTAGAAACTACTATAAGCTACAATGTCACTTATAGATGCTTTGCGGCAGTTTTTGGGTGATAAATAACTATTTTAGACTATGGAGAAGCTAACAAAAATGATGAATAAACTATTAGCAAGTTTGTACTTTGCCACATGGATAGATTGCAGCACAGCGCAGTTTTGGCATGCGGAAAGATAGATAATGGCAAACAGATTTTAGATCCCAACCGCACACTTATTAAACTTCATTTGTAGTTACTTCCATGCATGTATATATTTAATTTTGGCACGCGACATGGCCTGAAATAGTTGTGTGGTTGTTAAACTGCATCTGTACTTATATTCATGCATGTATATAAGAATAATAAAATCAAACCACGCGCTTTAATATTGGAATTATAACATACAAAAAATCATTTTTTTTAAACTTAGATATTGAAAACTGATTTACGGCAGTCCTTTACTGAAAAGTAGCTAAGAAATAAGATATCATCTTCACAAGCACCAAAAGAGACCATTCGGCGCGGACTGATCAAATAATTTTCATTAGAATTGGAAGTCACGAACATTACCGTTATGGCGCGCACAAACTTCGTTGGAACCAATTAGAAAAACACTACATGAACACAACATTAAATATGGATCTGTGCAGAGAGATTACAGATATTAGAGAACCCATCGAGGAGAACAAAGAACAGTACCAATCCGCCAACTATAAGGATCGTAACCATTTTTCATTTTAGTGATGGGCAGAGGTACCCTACCAAATGTACAGATATAAAAACAATTTGTCTCAGTTAAATAATATTGATCTTGAACACAAATTCAGAAGTTACAGCCTACACAACACATGATTCACTTTTAATCAATAAAATTATATCTTTAGTCAAGCATTCAACTATATCACTTATCATGGGGAGAGAAAAGATCTGACGGAGTTGCTACTATATTTAACGAAGTACTACTCTAACAAACCATCAGATGTGTATGCATAAAGACTGGACATAGCCGTGAGGCCTGCAGGTAATATGTTGGTCTCCAATTTCATCTCAAAACTACAGAGAAAAAATGCCACTTCAGGGGAGGAGGACCGGCCTGGAGTGTCAACCACACCATGCACGTGCATCATGATGCCCATGTGCATTATATCATGGCTGCCAAAGCCGGCTATGAACTACTAAGTATCAGTATGTGTTTAACATTAGTACATACCTCGACATGTACTATAGAAATACTGATATGTCTAGCTTCTTAAACTGGACGGAAGCAGGACGTGTCCTCTGCAACGCTGCTGTGTGGGGGAACAGCAGTCAAGGTTGCGTCCATAGCCATGATGTCGAGCGTTGGGCCACCCGTGGTATTGCTTCCTAATCCTCGTACTTCTCGCAACGGCCGGCCGCCTGGCCACCGCGACATGGATTGGTGATAGCTGACCTCCTGATGCATCTGTGTGTTTTACGGCCATCTGGATCGTCAAGGGAGTCTCACACGCATGCAGCGTGGATACTCAACTGTTATGGGACACTATGATGGCTAGGCATGATCTTGTTAGAGATTCGATTACAGAGGGAACAAAATAGTTCTGGTTAAAATATATGAAAGAAGGTTCAAGCATTGGAGAAAACGGTCCAATGTATCCTTGAACGGATGAAACTACTTCCGTTGCCTTTTCCAGATCAGAGCATCAACAGATCCGCCTCAAAAAACGGAGATCACAACTGGAGATGGATTTCTGATTCAGACGTATCACAGGACCTACCCTGCGTCTGAATCAACCATCATGGATTGCAAAGTGTTTGGGGCCACAAAAGATTGAACAGCTTTTTTTAGAAGGTATCGTGAAGGCTTATTTGTAGCGTGGTAGTTTATAACAGCATGGGGATGCGAGAGGAGGAGATAGAGAGGACACATCAATTGTTTCTTTTGGTGCCCGGTGAAAGATTATTTTTTCTTGAGATGACCCGTGAAAACAATTTGCTAAGGAGGCCTGCGTGTGGGACAAAAGGCATGGACTCTGTGTATACTTCATGTAACGGCTGTAAATAATTAACATGAAGATCAGACGGACAGTAATTATTTTGTCTAAGAATTAACATAGAGCTTCGGTTGGTTCTTCTAATTAGTATAAATATAAGATTGTTAGATAGGCTGCTTGGTTCTCAAGCAACCATGCACTTCCTTGGCTCTCAACAAAGTACATGGTTGCTTGAGAACCAAGCAACCTATCTAACAATTAACATGGGCGTGGGTGAAGATCAGAAAATAAAGAAGAGGCCTGCGTCGGAAATTGCTGAGCTGGCTACACGCTGATGTGAAGAGATGAACTGATCATGGGTGGAAATTGTTGAGGCGGCTAGTGATGACGTGGATGGGCTGCATGTTGATTGAACTGGTTGTAGTGGGGATTAACTTTTTAAGAATGTAAGATTAGTCAAATCTGCTAGAGACGAGTAATGTGGGGCTACGCCGCAAGGCTGATAACATATGACATCGAAGAAGCGCTCCAGAGTTTCAGGTGAAGCGTACTTGAATGAGTCAACCATGCACAGTAATCAATTATAAGAATGACAAATAGTACAATTATTCTTGATATATTATTTGGGAGAACAAACATATTGTGCTGAGCCCATGCGGTTCCATAGCTATATCTGGATTATTACAAGTGCTCAATCAGGCGAAACAAAGTCGCCAATGGAAAGAAATAAAAGTGAAAAAAAAAACTCATGCACATACGATGTGCATGCCTAACGATGAAATTATGAAAAGCAATCGAATATAATTGGGTGTGTGTGGGGGTCGGGGTAAGTTGTGTGGCGTAGACGGTTGCGTTGTGCATGCTTCTATTTACGGACAAGATGCAACTTACGGAATTGGCCGAGCAGCCTCCGTGAAGCCATCTTCCATCGTCGAGAACTTATCTGCGGGTGCCGCGCGGGTAACCATCTTAGCGGCTATCTTGTAGGCCATTAGATGTGAATCGAATCTATCCTTGTCTCCCTTAGCCTTGTTCATCGTGGCCATAGCGAGGAGTTCCTGCTTTGCAACGGCCTCCACTACTTTGGACCTTTCGGATGGTGGGGCGGCAGCGATGACCCCATCTAGGGCCGTCTTGATGATGGGTGTCAGCTCATCCAAGGCGGCCTCCTCAGACTTCTCGATGACGGCACTTGATATCGGTAATGACGTGATTCCCAACATCATGACAACAAGGGTTAGTGCCATCGCAATGTTCTTGAGTGGGGCCATTGCTCTTGTTTGCCTAACAGGTCGCTGAGAGGAATGATTTTACGAAGATGTTGCTACTTTTGGTGAGGTTGATGTTTGCACCGTGGAGCCTTATAAAGGTGGTCATTGATTTAAATAGGAGATGTTGCACAAAGAGAGCGTGAGGCCATGAGAGCTTCGCGGACGCCATACCGTGGGTGAAAACTTTGATGCATGCATGCATATCTAGCCGTGTGAGCCACCGCTTTCCCCTCATGTTGACTGAGTACTCTACAAGTGGCCACCATCAGATGCCCTCAATAATTCCTAGGAAGTAGGAGTACCATCCATCTAGCTGGGCACCACCACTAGTAAAATGACCGGATCATGTCTTGTGTGCATGGTTCCACGTATGAGAGGTTCATAATACATCCTTTTGAATGAGAGGTTCATGATACAGCCTTTTGACTTCAAAGCTAACAATACATGATTCATGCCGATTACAACTTGAAGTCAACCGTAACCTATTCAAACATGACCAACCCATGAAAAATCCATAACATAACCTCTGGATAACAATTTCTTTTCTATAGGCAACTGGTTGATGTAGTATTTGACTCTTCATATTTCTAAGGGAAATGATTCTATTCGGCCGACTAAAAACGCATCGCATGTCCGCCGCCTTCTCTATGCACTAGTAGAAAACCACCCATTAGTCCCGGTTCGTAAGGGCCTTTAGTCCTGGTTCATGAACTGGGACTAATGGGTCGTTACTAATACCTCCACCCATTAGTCCCGGTTCAATTCAGAACCGGGACCAATGTGCCTCCACGTGGCTCTGTGCGCCCACCCCAGTCAGGGGGCCTTTGGTCCCGGTTGGTGGCACCAACCGGGACCAAAATGCATCCACGCGTCAGCATTCCAGTTGCTGGGGTTTTTGTGTTTTTTTTAAAGGAGGGGAGGTTGGGGGTTTTGGGGGGTTAATTTAATTAGGTGTTTCATATATTGTGTTAGCTAGCTAATTAATAGAGAGAAGTGTCCTCTCTTATGTCTGTGCTTGGACGCTACGTACTATATATACATAAGTGATCGAGAGAACCATTCAGTACATAAGTTCGTCATGCATACCGAGAGAAGTGATCGATCGACATCTCCTTCTCCGAGAGGTTGGTCGAACAACAAGTTTTCGTATCATGTATCCGACACTACTGGCTACATACATGTACAATATGTATAAGATCTCTTATAATTACAAACCCCTAGCTAGCATTTGAAATCAATTTCCACATGGTATTCTCCGGTTTTACTGATGACGTGGTCAAGAAAGAATCCCGCCAATTCCTCTTGAATTGCTTTCATGCGATCTGGTTCTAGGAGTTCATTCCGCATCTGCCACGTCTAATTTGAAGAAGGGGGTTAATTAATACATATATATGAATGAAACTCAACAGAAATGATGGTGTAATAAAATGAAATTGTGAATATTATTGCTTACACGCTTCATATTGTCTTTGAGAGTAGCCCCGCTTGTTTTTCAAAGTCGCGGTGTGGATGAACTCGCACACGTAGTATCCACAGAAATCATTCCCTTCCTCCTGCCACAAGCACTTTACGAGAAATAGAGGTCAATCAAACTGATAATGAAGCATTATAAATGGCATTGATGAAAGTATAGCTATATATAGAATCAACGGGCCGGAGATGCGCGCAACTAGCTAGCCAGTAGTACTTACTTTCGGGTATGTATATCGCAGCTCCTTCGGCAGTCCCGGAGCTTCTGCGGTGAACTGTTGCCAAACCCTGCAAGACAAAGAAAATAATTATTATTACTTGAGATATCAGGAAATGAACAAAAAGTTACCGATATGGTGCGATAATTATGATCGGTTGAACTTACTTGCTGAGCATTTCAGTCATGTCCGCATAGGTTTTGGGATCTTTCCGTCTCAAGTCTAAGACGGTTACTAGTCCACGCTCAAGCTTAATCTCCAGAAGAATATAGTGGTACCTGCGCACGCATGCATAACTCATCAATTACATTACTATAACCTCGCTTGAGTAATAAGGGAAACCGAATATGCACACGACAGTAACACTCACGGGCCGTTGTAAGGAAAGAGTTTGATATCGTTGTTTTGATTTTTTATCAACGCTCGTAGCAAGTTGTCCTCGGCCTCTTTGACGTTCTTTTTAACCAGAAATACATCTATGATATTTGTGTTAATGAACCCAATATCATAAATTTCTTGTTTTTTGCACTCGACGATCTTCAATCTGCATAATATATTGAGGATAATTAATTAGAAATACATGCATGCAATGAAAGAGCCGAGCTATATATAGAGACTTAATGACAGAAATAGTACTTACAGGCAGTAGCAAAAGACCATTAATTTATCGAGGTCCTTTTGATTGAAGAACTCGAAGAACTCAAATGGAACAGTCAACAGATCATTTGCAACGAGATCGTGCTCCTCTTTAATATGCAGATACAAAGCATTCTTACCATCAGACTCTCTGCAGGTTTCCATGTACCAATTATGGACTCTTCGCATCATTGTTGTCAGAGATTTTTCATCTTTGACGAGAGGCTTCCCGTACTCGTATCTGTGTCCGTCCACCTTCAAGAAATCAGGAAGTGCATCGTCAGGCAGGTAATCGTCAAGATTGCCATAACCGGCCACCGTCCCCGGAGCATTAGACACATTGAGCGGGGGGCACGATTGCTGTGCTTGTTCGCCGAGCTGGGCAAATTTTTTCCCCTTTGCTCGTTGTTTTGACCTTTTAGCACTGACAGTAGTTCCCGACCGCTGGGCTTGGAGATATGTCTGTTCAGTAATGCGCTCATAGTTGGTTCTCGGCGGAGACTTTGGTGGTTTCCTCAGGGCATCGATAGTGCGCTTTGCTTTCACCGGATCTACCTTCTCCTCCGGAGGTGGATGTCTCTTTGCTTTCACCCCTTCAAATAACTCCTTCCCGTGGGCCTGCACAATCGTATCGTTTTCCTCCTCAGACCTCTCATACGGTAACTTCTCTAGAGGCTTGAGAGATGATGGACCGTATTTGTATTCCCTCCCGCCTCTGGTTGTGCTGCTAGACGCCGGAGCAGATGGAGCGGCTGGGTTCTGTCTTCTTTCGTGCTTGCTTACGAGGCGGAGGAGAAGGAGTACGACGCGCCGGAGCAGCCGGGGCGGCGGCGGGTCTCTTCCGCACTTGCTGGCGAGGCGGAGAAGGAGGATGCTGCTGGCTACTCGGGAGCGCCGACGCAGGCGGAGAAGGAGGCGGAGTGCCGCCACGCGTGCCCTGATCGTCACTCACCGGAGGAGGAGGCGGTGGAGGAGGTGGAGTGCCCTGACTCGCCGGAGCAGGAGGAGGAGGTGGAGGCGTCCAGTTCAGAAGGTTGATGAGCTCCTTCTTCCATAGGCATGGAGTCTTCAGAGCAGAACCCAGCCTAGTCTCCCCTTCAGTGGTAGGGTGGTCAAGCACGAGGTCCTCAAATCCCTCCGTTATTTCATCCACCATCACCTTAGCATATCCTTTTGGAACCGGCTGGCAGTGATAAGTTGTGCCGGGCCCACTAGGATAAACTTGGCCAACAGCCGCCTTGACCTTCAAATTCATCCATCGCGCCATCATGTGGCAATTTTGAGACTCC
>CAJFDF010005134.1:788-13336 GCA_904067115.1 Aegilops sharonensis | reverse complement strand
TGTTGAAATATGTTCACCTCCTTTTCTTTTGGATCCAAGCAAACAGCCACGGTACTACCAGGGTTACTCCTAAGCAGTTCCAACTGATAATCAAAGACCTTGCTGTACTCACTTTTCATTCCACTCATCAGATTATCAAGTACAAGTTTTTTTGCTGCCTTACACTTTGAAATGGACACATCAGCAAACATGTCTTGCATCACTGTGGATTTCATACTATCAATCTTCCACAAAGGATTTGCTAAGATGAAGTGCTCATACCTTTTGGCAATAACTTTAGCAGTGACCGGTTTGTTCTCTCTGTTTTGGGCACATTCGTGTTCATCTTCAAATGTAATGATCTGAAACCTAGAGCACCTGCTGGTCTTTGCTGCATACAACAACCAGGGACACCCAGGCAAATCACATTTGGCTCTCACTCTGGCCTCCTCTGACTTTTTAAATGAGATGCTCCTTTTGGTAGCAAGGCCATATCTCTTTATAGCTCTGGTTAACTGCTTCTTGCTCTTAAAAACCATTCCCAGACTAAAATGAGGAATTTCAGAGTCCGGATTAAACCTCACAAACCGGCTCTTCCTCCTAACCATGTTGCCATCTTCATCCTCATCATAGGAGTAGTCTTCATCTGATGACTCATACTCCATGACCTCGACAACTTCCTCCACATTTGCCACCAAATCAATAGGCACTGCCCCTGTTGCATCTGTATCAGTCCACATCTTGGAATCTTTCATTTTTTTCTTGAATTTTCTTGCATGTTTTCTCAACTCTACAACCTCTGATTCTTCCGCACTGTCATCAGTATGTGGCACATACTCACAGTCCTCTAAGTCATCCGAATCCGAAGCATTTTGTGCCACTTCTAAAGCATTTGGTGCCACCTCTGCTAGTGAACAAGATATGTCTTGTGTTGCTTGACATGGTTGACTTGGATTAACAACTTGAGAACTCTGACTAAGATAATCAACTCTCACATTTTGCTTTAGTGGACTACTTATCACTTGAGTGATCACACCACCTACATCAGGAACAAGGACATGCTCAAGAACTTCTCCTGCAACATCACTTTGTTCAATGACATTGAGATTATCATTAACTGCTGCAACATTATGATTAACTGCAGTAATCTCATCTGCCGTGATAACTACATCAGGTTCTTCTTCACTGCCCATGTTCATCAGTTCATCAAGCTCATCTTCAAAATCTGACCCACTATCCGTTTCTTCCTTCTCATCTTGTTCACCATTATACTCCACATATATGTGAGCAACTCCTTCATCTCTAATATAGTCAGACATCTTCATACAGCCGGCATCATCATGTAAAAAGAGCAATCCATTTGACAAATCTTTGCCAGGCAACAAGAAATAATACTTCATGCTCTCCTTCACTACCATATGATCTCTTAAAAACCCTTTCACCTCCTGTAAAGACAGCTTATCACGCTCGATCTCTGACATTCCAGAATCTCCCCCAACATAATCAAGACTTGGACCAATCCTGATGAACTGCCCCCCAAAGTGGAATTTGACATTCAAGATCTCTGTTGGGTCCATGATTTGAACGACAAAGCCCTATATTACAATCAAAGTAATTGATGCATCAGTGATAATCAAAACCCCAACTAATCTCTACACCCCCAAAAACCCCAACTTGACCTCACCGTAGAACCCTAAACCTAGCGCCCAGAGAGGGGAAAACACACCAAATGCTCAGAATGGAAGCGCATCGCGTACCTGATTCCGCTCTGCCGCAATGCTCGTCGGAGATCGGCGCGATCATTCGGCGTTCGCCATGGCCGCCGCGAGAAGTCTATGCGTCAAGCCGCGGGGAAGGGAAGGGAAACGAGGGGGCCGAACAGAGCGAGGAGAGGCGACCTGGTCCGCCTCGAGCAGTTTTGTCCAGCGCTGCAGAATTTGGGACCACACAAGTGGCTGATTCAGCCATCCTCGTGCCACGTTTGCAATCCCTGTTTGGGAACGAGCTTAAGGTCTCTGACGACCGGGATTTGACAGTTGAGGGTGTGGATTTCAGGGATTAGAAGGTTGAGGTTCGATTCAGACAGGTCGTACGAATACAGGGTTTGTTTCAGACTTCACTCACAAGTGAAAGTGCTCGTGTGACCTCGAGCGCCCATGCACACTTTGTTGCAGTAAAATCTGAAAAAATATTACTACACAAATTTAAGAGATCTCTTTTTTTTTTGCTACAAATATTGATGTGTGTTTCACACGCGTGCTAATTTTCCTGATGGAATGACATTAAGGTGAGTCTCGTCAGAAAAAACAAAATTGATGCTCCAGGATTCACATGGTGCATTTTAAAATTGAACCAACTAATCATACCGAAATAAAACGAACCGAACCATTTTTGTGGTTATTATTGTTTTTGGTTTTATGTATGGAACAAAATTTCCTTAACAGTTTGATTTTTTTTTCTATATACAAAAAGTTGGACGGTTAACCAAATTAAAAAAAACTATTTGTATTTCTTGAGCAACCAGCCACACTTAGGCAGTTAGGCCCAAAGGATCTTGCAACGTAGTAAACTTTTTGTGCATGAGTCAGATTCCTGCTAAGCATGTCTATTTTTCTTGTAACGTAGTCATTTGTTTCTTGCAAAAAATACTAAGCATGTCCATAAATAAACAAAGCAAAGTATACACTGCACATTTGCATGCACGAACAATCATCAAGGCATGAACCCATGCATGCTACTTATAAATGTTTTATATAAAAAAGTGTATGTGTTTTGAGTCATGAATTTGCAAATATTATTATGTCATTTTTAAATTTGCATCTACTTTGGTTATTATCGTATATACCGATACCATACCAAAATTGGACCATATTTAAATTTTATATCGTATTTACCAAAGTATCAATACTATACAAACCAAAAATAGTACAACATAGCTGTATAAATTGAATAAACCGAATGCAAAGTGTTATCCAAAATGCTTCCAAAAACACTCTTTTTGGAGCATTGAATTATTTTTTGCCGAGACCTTCATGAATGTCATTTCATGGCAAAATTTTGCGCGCATGTGGAACACTTGTTAATGTTTGTCATAAAAAATCCATATTTTTCTGTTTAGGAAAAGAAGCATTTTTTCGAATTCCACAAAATTCTTTTCTCTCAGCCAACGCGCTTCAAAATGAAGCAAGGATTGTCCCAAACGGTCATTAGCAGTTGCCTCTTCCCAAATCATCGGGATGGGCCTATGATCAGATTTTTATAATCACTAGATGATATCCCCGCGCGTTGCTGCGGGACTTTCTGCCTTTTATATATAGCTTCAAAGAAAAGTGCAGCTGGATAAATGAAAATGAAATATGACATCAATTTTAGTTACAACGAAATACTGGTATTTATATTTTCAAAAAATGTTGAATAAGTTTATTTTTGTACAAATATACCAAGATGCTTTGAGGGAGGACCAGCAGGAGAAAATAGTTCAGATGGAAAGGCAAGTAAGCCAATACAATACCAAGATTTCTGCAAAAAATATGTAATACGAAATAAGCAATTTCTAGCCAAAGGGAAAGTTGTATGATTTCTCTACAGATTATGTATAGTGTAAGGGAAGCAATTTTTTACCATAGAGAAGAGCTCATCGAATACCTCAATTGCCAAGGTGCCATCATGTTTCTCTCCAATATAGTTACAATGGAACATGGGAAATATTGTCACTCTGAAGCAGCAAGCCAATCCTCAGTTTGAAGCAGCAAACCAATCCAGTAAGGCATGAGATGTATTCCATATAAGGAACATACAGTAGAACAGTAATAATGGCATAATATAGGCGTATGTGAGAACTATGACCCTGTATGAAAGGACATCATCTTTAGTAGAGTACTTCCAGTCTTTTTGTGAAGTAGATCGAGCACCGGCTATTCTCGCATCACAAAAGACCTATTCCAATCTCAACTTCTGTTGCAGAACAACAATTGTTAATTCAGTGTTAAACAACAATATTAAGAATCTCAAGGTATGTCAAAATTCTTTCTCAAGGGGTTTCTCGTTTGCATAACAAATTACGAAATACTGAAGTATATATGTGTGACTGCATTTTATTGGTGCCTGCACAATGGTCCACATGCTCTTGCCATGTCTAACACTTGATTATCACAACTTCTGACAACACACAGTCCTCTCCTAAAGCAAATTCTCAATGTGTTTGCTTCATCATGAATCTATCTGTACCATATAGCTGCAAAACATCAAGGAATCCGAGGCTTGTGCAGAAATTCTATTCTAATTCCACCTTGATTTTCTGCGAGTTAATTCCACCTTGAAACCATGGTACAAAAGAACAAAATGTTTGCTTACATGATCCTTCCATCAAGCACCTCTTGCAAACAATTCAGAGTAAGCCATGAGAGCATAGCTACTAACGAACAAATCAGAGTAAACAATGAGTGGAGAAGCTCCTCAATATACTCCTACAGGGAATCGAGACAACTTGACTGCTGCTAGAAGAGATGTGCACTGAACATCACCAATCAACGAACCAATTGAAACACTATAAATACCTAATAATCCAGCAGTAGTTGGACGTCGTAGAATGTAGATTGGCTGGAGGCAGCTGGTCATGTGGTTACAGCTCAAGTGATGGTGGTCACCCGACAAAAAAGTAAAATCATTACTTCTTTGTACCGAGAGAGGCCGAGACTGAGATGCATCGTGCTTGCTGGTAGAAAGCGGCGAGCACTTTGCTTATTGCTGCAGCAGATTTTGAGGACCACCTGTAGATCAGAATTCCAAATTTCGTCAAGCCTATAATTTTTATAAGTGGAAAAAGAGATGCATGAAGCAAATTAATGGCACGATGAGATCAATTTAGTATATATAATCGAGGATTAACCTGCTCATGGGCGAGATCAGTTTATTATGTATAATCAGGGATTAACCTGCTCACGGGTGAATTTGTCGAATGCAAAATAAGAGTAGGGGCACTTGTCCTTCACGCAGAGATTGAGTTCTTTACGGTGGAGACATTGGAGATGATGCCAATAACACCCAATGAATCATCAAAACAAATCCAACACCTATAGGAGGAGGAAGAATACAGATAATTGACTGATCCATATGTATTTGACTGATCCATCGGGATAATCACAATGTCAACACCTTACCTGCCGATGCTGATCCACCCTGACAATCAAGCGAGAAAAGAGCAGCCTTGGCAACGGAGTGACAATTAAAATCGACAGCCTCGACCTTTCAGATAAGTCCCACGTACCCATCCTCCAGATCAATGGTCTTGCAATCCTGCCTTTGCCCCGCCGTAGCCGCCATCGCCGCCGTAGCCGCCGGATCTCATCGCGATAGCCGACGCAAACCTAGAGGAGGCTGGGCTCGGTTGTGTCCGTCGCCCCGTGGGACTTGTGCCGTTTGGGGAGAAAGAGATGGGGGTGGAAGTCGGGGCGACCAGATTAGGAGGAGGGATTCCGTCGCTGACGTTTCGGTTGGAGAAGAGCTTCGCTTCCGCTTCTGCGGGATCGTGGAAGGAGAAGTGAACGGGAGGGACGTTCAGTCGTTCAGCGAACACGGGGCAACTCTTGGTCGCAGATCTTGGCCACTATGTTCAATCAAATGGCCGAAAAAATAAAGATGACGTGGATGCACGAGAGGGCAGAGAAATCTGATAGTGGGGATCAACTATTTAAGTATTATAGATTATAGATTCATATGGTGCAAAAATGCCGTTTGGAGGACGAGCTCCATGCAGCTCGCTATCAGGTTCGTCAGTAACCCCATCGAGAAGCTGCAGCGCTGCATTTATGGCATGTATTTTAGCTAGCAGCTTCAACCACACCACCGTATTCTGTATTTTCCAACAGTGACATCCCATGTCGTCCAGGGCTCGCCGACAGGCTGTTTAGACGTGCGATCCACCCCCCCCCCCCCATCATGGCCATGCAGTGCCAGCATAATTCACAGACGCTCACGAACATGGGCACGCCAACGCGCTCGTGTTCATCACGGGCTGCTAGCCGTTGGAGCCAGCTAACTTGAAGCCAAACGTTGCAGCTGACCGTTATGGGATCCGAACATTGGTGATTGGATCAGACCGTTGGGAATCATCTATTTATACCGCACACGAACAGGAGCGGCTGTGTCCATTCAGCATACCCAAAGCTATCAACTTACGTCCACAACCAGTTTACCAAAGTAGAGTTCAGTAGCCATGGCGTCCTCTTCATCCTCCGCTCGCTCCAGGCATCAACACCTCCCGCTCATCATGTGCCCGGACTGCCAAGAGGTTAGGGTGGAGACAAACATCTGCGGCAAAGAAGGGGACAATCTGGGGAGGCGGTTCTACAAGTGCTCGATTGACATTGTAAGTTTCTTGTTCTTGCACAAGTTCAATTCGAGAGTCCGCCCCCCTCATTCATGCGAACTCATTGAAATCGCTTTTTTGCGTTTCTGTTCTTGATTTCTTGCCATGGCATTTTTGATCAAGGGCCAGACAAATGCGGCTGGTTCAAGTGGGAAGATGCATACGCTGTAATCCTTCGTAAGAGGGAAGCTCGCGCGAGGTATGCAAGCGCATACGGCGGCCAAGGCTCGAGCCAAGTCATGGGTGGACGCGTGCTGCAGACGCATGCTGGAGGCGCACAAGAGTTTGTGAGGCAGCCCGGGATGGAGCAAGTGCAGCCGAGGGCAGGCCGCGACTGGATTGTCATCTCCCACTACCAGAAACTGAAATATTTCTGTGAGCCCAAAACCGACAGGAAAATAGGGAAAACCGACAAGGAAAATGTTTTCCTGTCGGCCGGCCGTCAGGATTAGCCGTCAGGCATAGCTTGACAGGGAAACTAATATATGCCTGTCGGTTGGCCGACAGGACCTTAATTCCTGTCGGTTTTCTTTCTTTCCTGACGGGTTTGGCCCGACAGGGATAAGCGGGCATCAGGTTTAGCAAATCAGTGCAGTGGTCTACTCCTGTCAGGCATTACCGTCAGGAAAAATAAGAAAACAATAAACAAAAAAAATAGTACTCCTAATGGTTTTCCACATGGTTGTTCCACTCAAAATATTCAAAGCATAGACACATCAATAGTTTACATTAATCACAGAGTTGCGAATTCACATAACTTCTGATCAAATTGCATAGAAGTTATATACATGGATCAATGGTCAAAAAAAAAACAGAGACCAAAGACACTGGTGCATCAACCAAATATTCAAAATTTGGGACCTCATTTTCTACAAGGTTCCGCTACAGCTTTGGTTGCAAGATGTTCTCCAAGGATACCCTGCACTGGACATGATTGAACTTGTAAAATGTGCAAGTGTCAACGATTTGCTACAGTAAGATAACAAGTAACAGGAATAATACCTATTTCTTCAAGATGTTCTTCAATTTTGCTACAATAACCTATTTGTTATCTCAGTTTCAGGAATACTACCTATCTTTTTCAAAATGTTCTTAAGTTTTGCTACAATAACCTATTTGATATTTCAGTTTCTCACATTAGCATGGGTATAATACCTAAGTTGTTTTTTTTTTCAACTGAACTTAACGAATTTGACAAAATAATTGAGTGATTTGTTCTAGAACCCTATATAAAATTTGATACAAACACAACTGAAAAAAAATCAATTATACTAAAAACTTGAGCATGCGCTTCTAGGTTAATATGACAGGACTATCTACAACAGCTTGACTACATAAGTTATTAGAGGTTTCTTGTGTGCCTAGGGTGTTTCCTTCTTAATATAAATGCCACACGGGCTAGTCCCTATTTTTCTGGTTTGCTGCATTAGAGGTTTCTTGCAAGTCAAGCTCAAATTACAGTATCAATCAGTTATTTGATTTCAAAATAATATGGTACAGTTTCTTGCCTTGATAGATAACCTCATGTTATTGTTGAAAGCTCTCTGTCTTTGTCTTCATGATGTTCCTTGTGCCTGCCATGCAACCGCTCCATGCTTTCTAAATCCCAACATAATGAAAGAGAATGAAACCAAAAGGTTGGACAAACAAAACGAGAGAACATTTTTTTGTGGTACTGGAAAAGATCCCAACAAAATATAAAGAGTGGCTACGTTCAAACTAAACCGACATAGCAGCTACTTGCTCAACCCAGATATCATGATCTTGAGGACACATGACATATGATGGTAATATACAGGAGACAACTTGAGAACAAAGTATTCATGATAATACTTCGGAGAAGATGATGAAAACAAAAGTAAGAGACCATACCTGTACTAGAGTAAGGGCTCTTACATCTCTTTTAGATCACGAATCTTGTATTTTGCTCCAAATCTAGATGAACTACAAACAAGAAAAAACAGATCTAAAATAGGTGTTGGCCAACATTTAATTTCTAGTTTGAAGACATACACCATCAAAATATGGAAGGGATTAAGTATACACATTTGAGATTTGCAGAATAATTGCTAAGCTCTTCATCATTGCCACACACTACAATCGATAATACTAAGAAACCAAAGCATCATCAAATTATTTGATTTTTCTACAGTAGAGAATAGTACCTCTTCTTCATTTGGAAGAATATTATATAATTTCTTCTTTCCAAGTGATAACCTCGACTTCTTGCTGCAACCTCTTTGTTGCACTAATGATGTTCCCTGTACTTTGAATGCAACTCCTGTTTTTGTACTGGATAGACAAGTTAGAGAACAAACTGTTATTTTACTGGATAATAAGAGAATTAAAGATCGGAAGAAGGAAATATAATGGAAAATAAAATTCAGATTGAACCAACATAGTAGCTATTGCTGAACACAGGTAAAAACCATATCTTGATAAAGAGCCATAGCAAAGCTTAGATCTCTTATAGTTCCTGAATGTTCAGTTTTGCTCCTGATCTAGATGAACTAAAAACTAGGAAAATCAGGCCTCAAATCGTTGTCATCAATATACAATTTTTAGGTTCAGGGGCATACATCAACAATGTCTGGAAGTTGTATTTTAGCATTTTCCCTTTTATCAAGCCAACTATACTTCAAAGTTTCATATAAGTTTGCCAAAGTTGCATTACATAGTGTGCGACTAGTGAGGCTGGCACTTACAAATAATATGGATGCTGACAAGTATAAATTCACATATGAAAGTATAATAAGAAATAAAATTTCTCACAGTCCGAGCATTTAACACTGGTGCGTGCGACACAATGGTAGCCACTCCTTTGATGTTTACCATTACAGTAAGTAAATGAGTGTGACCAAACATATAGAAAAGTTCAGATGGTGCTATGAGCTGCCTTAATACTGATGTGATACAAAGGCAGCGACTCCTCTGATGATTTACAATTTTCAACTAGAACGAAAATTGTGCAGTACCACAATCTAGTACTCTCTATAAGGCGCTTTAGTATGCCATTCCTCTCATGACGCTGGTCCCGTACAAACTAGCAATGGTCTGTACTAGCTAGTAGTGATTATCACAGGATTAGGAGCTGTTTCATGTACAAATATCAACATAAATTTCAGTCTTTATCTCCTAATTCAGTAGTTTACAAGCGTGATCTTGTGATTCTCCTGGTGAAAGATGCTGCTCAATCCACAAGTTTATTTTTCAGTCAAGTACTTAGCACTGCTACTACAACACTGAAAAATTAGATTTTTACCTTCTCTCGGCTCATCTTGATTTAGTACTCCATGAGGGCGGGTAGCAATCAAGGGAGGCTGCGTCGCTGGTGAAGGTGTACTCCTTCGCCGACTAGAGAGGAAAATAAATTGAATTCCCTATGCACCTGTTGTCCGAACATAAGACAAAAGCAGTGTACGCACAGAACTTGCTAATGCACGGTGAAAATAAATTATGTTCCTGTTGATGCCTTTGTCAAGATGGTACTTACTACATAGTCCTTGAGAACAAATTGACCAAGCCAAATCCTATATGAAATAGTATGAACGAGAGACAATTGGAAATATTAGCAAGAGAAACCTGTATGCGCGCCGATTTACAGTTTGGAGGAGATGGCACCGTGCGGAGAGCTGGCGGGGAACGGTGCCGGAGATGGAGAGAGCGATGGCCAACAAGCCACCAACGGGCTGGTGTAGAGGAGGCTGTGCAGAGGGTCGGAGCAGGCGGTAGACGGCGCAGGACGGCGACGATGTGAAGGAGCACATGTCAGATCTGAAAGGACGGAGGAGTGAGAGGCGGAGGCTATGGTAGAGGCGGCGGTCGGATGGGGGCGAGGCGGAGCTCCGCTGTGGGTGGGTGGGGCGCTCAGGTGAGCTCGGCGCGTTGTGGACCGGTGGTCGGTCGGCGCTGGGAGGTCGGAGGCGATGAGATCTGGGGGCACAAGGTGGGTTCGGGAGATTTGTGGCTGAGGATTTGCCTTATCCAGAGAGCCGAGCGGCCTGATAAGGCGCGAAAAGCAGCAGTAAGTGGCGAAAAATTCGCACCGCGGTAGCGTTTTTGGCGGTGGGCCGCGCGCGCCACGTTCTTAATTTCTGTGTGGGCTTCGGACTGACAGGGATAGAAATTTTACTGTGAGTGGGCTGCGGGCCCGACAGGAAAAATATTTGGCCCACAGTAAAATTTCAGTTTCTGGTAGTGTCCTGATCATTAACATGGTCTTCATCTTAACCATCCTGTCACGCGTGTGATCGGCTACTGTCAAGCAAGCTATCAGTCCCATGGATGGAGAGATGCTCCTTTTTATAATTATCCCATGTAATCGTTGATCTAGTTCCAGCAAGTAGTTCTAGCCAGTAGTGTTATCAGTAATGGATTAGAATCTAAGTAAGTGTGTGTTCGTGTCACCGTGCGCTTCAAGATTTCCTTTGTAATGTCTAGCCGTTGTTCCCTGGTCAGCAAAAGCATTGACCTTTTAGCATTTATGCATGGCCCACTACGGTGGCTTTTGTTATCTGTGAGCTGGATGCCGTAACCTGTTTTTGAGCAGTCAAGTCAGTGTGTTAAATCTACCGCCATGCGTGCAGCCAACGACCACCCACCAGCAGTAAATCCAGACGCGTACTGGAACTGCAGAGAGCGGTGCGAGCCTCCCATGCCTTTATGCGCCACTGACCGCACGCATAGCCTCTCCTTCCTCCGCACACCACCGGCGAACCTTGCATTGCAACCATGGCGCCGGAGATTTTAGGCAAGTAAGGCAGGGAGCAAAGGAGACAACCATCGTCTAGAGAGACAAGGCTCCAACCTAGGTCAGCAGGTAGGTATGCAAAGACAAAACCAACCATTTTTTTGCGTTACTGTTCAATCATAGAAATTTTCTCCTCGTCGATTTAGCGCTCGCCCAAATCACCTCGCCGGTAGCAAATATGCAAACCAAACCAATCCGACTCACCAGATCCTTTTTACTTCGTTGAATATTTAGTTGTCTCTCACTTCCATCGCGTCTGCATCGACGGCCGGCATGGAAAGCAATCTAGAACTTGAGGGGCCCGATTTTCAGAACACGGAGAACTGCGAGTTTGCATCTGTGGTTGGCCCTGGCGCAGTTACATCGAGGATCTCAGTGCAGAAGCTGAGCAACATCTTCTCTCAGTTCGGCGAGTTCAAGAGGAAGCTGATAGCAGAGATTGGATTTGAAGGCGTCCTGTCACTTAGGACTGTGCCAAAGCTCAACTTAAAGTTCAGTTCGTTTCTGATGGAGAGGGTGGATGCAGACACATGTGATATCATTCTAGACGAAGGGCGGTCGATCAGGTTCACAGCAGCGGACGTCAATAATGTTTTCGGTCTCCCAGTAGGCGGGAAAAAGATATCATCATACCCATACGACTTGTCGGAGGCATGTCTAGAGTTCAAGAAATTTGCAGAAGAGTTCAGTGACAAGGGCACACACAGCTTGAAAGCACCAGAAGCCATATTGATGAAAGATTTGCATGAAGACTCGCCCAGCATCGACATAGAGATGTTCAAGATTGCTGCTGTCATATTTGTTGTCGGACATTTGCTATGCCCTTCGCCGAAGAATGACTACACCAGTGTAGATTACTGGGGCGCACTGAACCAAACATCACAGATCGCACAATTTGACTGGTGTGAATTCGTCATCGAGCACCTACTAAGTGCTGTTCGGAAGCTGAAGAATGATCTTCAGACACGCCACTCAACTATACACCTTGTGGGCTGCCACCTGTTCTTTCAGGTGCAATGAATCATTATTCGTTTTTTTGTATCTCCATCACACGGTGGCATTTTTGGTAATGGAAAGCCTGACATTATTGTTTGCTGTTCATCCAGGTTTTTGTGCTTGACAATCTGGACCTTGGTCACCTAACTTCCCGAGACTCTTCAACGCCCAGGGTCTGTGTTTTCGACTACGACACCATGCGCAAGATGATCGATTCGCTCACCTCTAGTCAGAATGGTGAAGCATCCTTTTCCATTTCTAGGGTATGCGAAGGAACACCATCATGGTTTTCACTTTCAGTGAGATTCCGGTGAAATTCACTGAATTTCAGTAATTTCAGTAGACACTGAAATATTACGTTTCAGCCAAAATATTTCAGCAGTTTCAGTACAACACAGGAATTCAAATATTTTTCAAAATATTTTTTCAAATTTTCAAATTTTCAATTGAATTTGA